>JAQZBX010000137.1:0-114604 GCA_029593785.1 Cabassous unicinctus
CACAGCCAAAACACGAGCAGCAAGAGAAAAAATAGATAAATGGGATTTCATCAAAATTAAAAGCTTCTGCACCTCAAAGGATGTTATTAAGAAAATAAAAAGGCAGCCTACCCAATGGGAGAAAATATTTGGCAATCATATATCTGATAGGAGACTAATATCCTGCATATATAAAGAAATCCTAAATCTCAAAAATAAAAAGGTGTTTCTGTTTTAAAGACTCTTTTGTTTTGTTTTAAAACTATGCAAATTGTCCTGAGTTGGCTAGTGAATTTTGTTTCCTTTTCATTCAAACTTTGACAATGGGGTGCACTTTCTTTTCTCCAGAATTCCTTTCTTCTCTTTCCTTTCTATTTTTAGCAGTACCTTTTCTCCTGAGGCTGTCTTTTCCAAAGATCCCATGCTCCATGTCACAGAGTTCCAAATAATTAATCTGCAGCACTAAAATTTGATGTATCTGGAGTTTGGTCCCTTTTGATAATGGTGGCCCTCTGTTGAAATGCCAATAGTTTCTCATTCTAGTCTCATTTCTTACTCTGCCCTTGGATTCCATTTCTCAGAATGTCTCTGGTTGGAAATACAATGGCTTCCATAGTGATCTTGTTATGTGGGGGAATTTGTGCCAATGAGATGTAGGCAGTTCCTAAAAAGAGGAATTTTTTTCTCAGAAAGAATGCATGCCTTAATGGAAATTGTATGAGAAAAAAATAATTTCATGCCAAGACGTTTTTATGCCCTAATCTTACTCCTGGATTAAAATAATGAGCATTTGGTTTATATTAATTTCTATTATATCAGACTAACAATTGTCCTTTATAAGTGTTTTTGCAACACAATCTCTTTCATATAATTGATTATAATAAATATAACCAAATTTCCATCCCCTTAAAAATTTACATTTTCTCCCAAACATATCCAACTCAGAGTATAATTTTATATTAAAGTCATTTGCAACACATTTAAGAAGGCCTTTCATTGCTTCCTTTCTACACATTATGAGGTATGTGGTGATATAACAACAGAATGGATAGATAACCAAATAATTTTTTTCAAGGACTCCCAGAGAATATCTATACATGGCAGTGTTACAAAGGCTTTAAGAGATGAATAATTTCTTCTTTGTTCATCTGGATTTTCTCTCTTTACTATAATTATTATAGAAATATTGAAAGGGTTTAATAATGATTGAAGAGAGCAATGCATGTCTCTGTGAATTTACCAATCACCAGGGATTGTAAACATTGGGTAAATAGGATATTGGTTTGCTATTTATCTTTTAAACAGATTTGTTTTAAAAAATATAGCTGATGTCAGAAAAAGCACACAAAATTGCCACATCATTCATGCTTATTAGTCATCTTTGAAACATGTTCAGGCCAAATTTTAATAAAAGATTCACAATTCAATCCTCTCCTTGAGATGTGTCCATAGGTGCACTGTAAGAAGTTATGCCCGTTTATTTTGTAAGGTCATGTGTTTTGCTCTTCACTACAAGTTTTTGTATGTTGATGTATGAATGATATCCGTTGCTAAAAACTTGTTGAAGGGAAAAAAGGTGGTGTGAGGCAAACAGGAAATTTCATAATAAACTATATCTCTAATGTGGTCCTTTTTTATTCATTGATGAATTCTATAATCACGTGTGCTTAGAATGGATGGCAGTACTTTCTCCTTGATGGACTAGGTCTTTATTTTTATGAACCATTCATCTCCCCCGTGATATCTTGTGAATAGTTGAATACCTCTTTGTCTAATGGACCTTACCAGTGAATTTTTCTCTCCTGCATGGGAAGAGGCTTTCACAAGCCATAAGAGAAATTTTGATTTTCAGCGCTGTTTAATCTGAATTCCAGCATTTTGTTTCTGTATTTGCGGATTCTGCTTTCTTTGTAAGAATGAGTTTGATTTTATTTCCAATTCTTTCTAAAAAAATACAATATGTCATAAGAACACTTATATATGTATATGGATACATGCATCACAATCTCAGTGCACAGGAGAATGACACAAACATATCCAGAAACTCAGGAATGTTCTCTAGAAGCAAAACCTGGATCCTCCTAATCATTCAGTAAACAATCATGAATTCATGTAAAATGATTTCCCCTGAATTACTGATTAAAATTTGTGAATATTTAAAAATGGAGTAATCACTGAGAAGAATTTGGTTTCCTCTTATTACTTTTTTCCAAGTTAGAGTAGCTTAACATTATTTCATAACAATTAGGAAGAAAATCATTTCAAAAAATTTATTTGAAAAAAGCATTCCACACAACTCTTATCATTGAAGCCTCTTAAATTTAAAGAATTTACTATTTAAAAGGGTGAAAAGTTTCATTTCCAATTAGCATTGACAAGGTTTGTCAAAAAATTCTTTCTCTCTAAGTAAAGGTTTATTAGTAGATGATAATAGATATTTAACCATTCTTTTAAAACTGCATTTTACCAAGTACTTAAATTTTTCTTTTTTAAATACACCTAATTTGGATATCAGAAGGTATCATCCTAATTTGAGTTATATCTATTTTTCACCTCCAAACTGCCCATTCTTTTTTCTGTAAATACACATTTTTAACATAATCTGTAAACTACCAAAACATTTATGCACTCAATTATCATACTCATAAAATTTTCTTTGAGCATCACATGACACAGTGGTGGAATATTTCTTACATCGTGATGAAATATCATGACATTATTCCACACTATCCCAGACCAGGTAATACGTTCAAAACTATTTTGCAAGCCCTGCCTTCAACATTTCTGTAAGTTTGTGTGTATGTGGTGTGTCTCTATTAAAGGCTAGGGTGCAATTTTTTTCTCCAGTATCCCATTCTTCTCTTTCTTTTCTATTTTTAGCAGTGCCTACTCTCCTGCTGCTGTCTTTTCCAAAGATCCCAGCCTCCATACACCTTAGTCACAAATAATTACTCTGAAGCACTAAAATGGATGTATCAGGTGTCTGGTGACTTTTGATAATGTTGGCCCTCCGTTGAGATGACAATAGTTTCTCATTCTATTCTCATTTCTTCCTCTTCCTTTGGATTCCATTGCTCTGTGTATATCTCATTATAAATATGAGGGTTTTCTGAGTGATCTTGTTATGTTTGGGAGTTTGTGCCAGTGGGATATGGGCGATTGCCAAAGAGGAATTTTTATTCAGAAAGAATGAATGCCTTAATGGAAATTGCATGGTAAACAAAAAAAAATATTTCATGCCTTAAGAGAATATTATGTCTGAATGTTATACAAATAATATAATAATAAGAATTTTGTTTTAATTGTTTCCATTACACCATATGAATTGCTTACCTTTATAAGTGTTTGTCCCTTACTATCTCTTTCTTATAATTGACTATAATAAATCTAACCAAATTTCACCCCCTTTTAAAATTTACATTTTCTGTCAAACTTCGTTCCATTTCAGTATATAATTTTATGTTAAAGACGTTCACAACATGTTTAAAAAGCCATTCATTGTTACCTTTCTCCACATGATGTTTTAAGTGATCATATATCAGTTGAATGGATAAATAACCAAATATCTTTTAGCAAGGAAACCCATAAAAACACCTGTATATTACATGTGTCAACAAAGGGTTTGAGAGGTGAATAATTTCTTCTTTGTTCATCAGTATTTTCTTTATTATAATTATAGAAATATTGAATGGGTTTAATATTGAAGAGAGGAATGCACACATCTGTGAATATACCAATCACCACAGAATGTATACATTAGGTAAATTAGATATTGGTTTAATATTTGTCATTGAAAGAGATTTGATTCAAAATATATTGTGATGTCAGAAAATGTTTTTAAAAAGGTGTGGCATCATTCTTACTTATTAGGCATGTTTGAAAGATGGTCTGGCCAAGTTTTAAAAATAATTCTCAATTCAAATTGCTTCTTGAGAAGTGTGCATAGGTCCCCTGTAAGGAGTTATGCCCCTTTATAGTTTAAGGTCATGTGTTTTCTTCTTCACTGCAAGTTTGTGTATGTTCACGTAAGGATGATATCTGTCGCAAAAAAATTGATGAAGACAGTGGGTGGTGTGACTGAAACAGGAAATTTTGGCATTACTTATTTCTCTAAAGTAGTCCCTTTTTTGTTATTCTTCATTGTTGGATTCTATAATCCCGTGTGCATAGATTGTAGGGCTGTACAATGTGTTTGTTGGACTAGGTCCTTATTTTTATGAACCATTCCTCTCCCCCATGATATCTTGTTAATAGTTGCCTCCCTCTTTGTCAACTAATGGTCTTTACCAATCCCTTTTCTTCCTCTGTGGCAAGAGACTTTCACAAGACACAGGAGAAAGTTTGAATCTGGGAGATGCTAATTCTGAGTTCCAGGGTTTTTTTGTGTGTGTATCTGTGGTTTCTGCTTTCTTTGTAAGAAAGAATTTGATTTTATTTCAATTCTTTATAAAAAATTACAATATGGCATGAGAACACTTAAGTTTATATATATGGATACATGCATCACAACCCCAGTGCACTGGAGAATGGCAAAAATTTATCCAGAAAATCAGAAATGGTTTTCTTGAAACAAAATCTGGAGACACCTAACCACTCAGTACATAATCATGAAGTCATGTAAAATGATTTCCTCTGAATTATAGATTTAAATTTGTCATTATTAAAAGATGAAGAAAACACTGAGAAGCATTTGGTTTCCTCCTATTGTTTTTCTCCAATTAGTGTAGTTTAATAATATTGTACTAAGTATTAGGAAGAAAATTGGTTCCAAATACTTATGTGAAAAAGGCATTCCACACAAACTCATATCAGTGAAGCTTCTTAATTTTAAAGAATTTGCTATTTAAAAGCATTAAAAAGTTTCATATTCCATTAGCATTGAAAGGGTGTGGAAAAATTATTTCTTTCTAATTAAGGTTTATTAGTAGATGATAATAGATATTTAACAAATCCTTTAAAATTGTATTTTACTGATTACTGTAAAATTATTTTTTAAATACAACAAATTTGCACATAAGAGAGTACCATCCTAATCTGAGTTATATCTAGTTTTCAACTTCAAACTGCCATATTATTGTATCTGTAAAAACATATTTTTTAACAGAATCTGTAAACTAACATAACATTTAATCACTCAATCTGCATTCTCATAGCACTTTCCTCCAGCATCACACGACACTGCGGTGGAATATTTCTTATATCATGATAAAATATCATGCCAATATTTCCCATTAAACACGTACCATACCACATGTTCAAAACTATTTTTCAAGCACTGCCTTACACATGTCTGGGAAATTGTGTGTATGTGGTTTATCTGTTTTAAAGACTCTTGTGTTTTACATTTTCACACAAAGTCCTGAGTTGGCTAGTGGTTTTTTTTTCCTTTTCATTTTAATTATGTGAATTAGAGTGCAGTTTCTTTTTGACATGATTCTGTTCTTCTCTTTCTTTTCTTTTTTTGGCAGTGTCTTTTTTCCTGAGGCTGTCTTTTCCAAAGATCCCATCCTCTATGCTCCCGAGTTCCAAATAATTAGTCTTCAGCAATGAAATTTGATTATCTGGTGTCTGGTGACTTTTGAAAATTTTGTCCCTTCATTGAGATGACAATAGTTTCTCATTCTTTTCTCATTTCATGCCCTGAACTTGGGTTCCATTGCTCTTAGCATCTTCAGTTGGAAATACAATGATTTTCCTAGTGATCTTGTTATGAGTGGGTATTTGTGCCAATTGGATATGGGCAGTTACAAAAAAGGTGCTTTTTTTCTCAGAAAGAATGAATGCCTTAAAGGAAATTGCATGATAAAAAGAATACATTTCATAATTAGACGTTATTATGCCCAAATGTTACTACTGGAATAAAATATTGGAATTTTGCTTATGCTAATTTCCATTATACCAAACTAATTATTTTCCTTTATACGTGTTTGTGCCATACTGTTTCATATCATTGATTTTATTAAATCTAACCATATTTCACTCCTTTTAAAAAATTGCATTTTCTATCAAACATAACCATTTCAGTGTATAATTTTATATTAAAGATATTTGCAACACATTTAAGAAGGCCACACATTGTTCCCATTCTCCATATTATGTGGTATGTGATCATATATCAATTGATTGGATAGATAACCAAAATCGTTTTTCAAGGACTTCCAGAAATTCATCTCTACATGGCAGTGTCAAAAATGGTTTGAGAGGTGAATAATTTCTTCTTCTTCATCTGGATTTTCTTTCTTTATTATAATTATTATAGAAATATTGAAAAGGTTTAATAATGATTGAAGAGAGCATTGCACCCCTCGGTAAGTATACCAATAACCAGGAAATGTACACATAGGATAAATAGGATATTGGTTTAATATTTATCATTGAAACAGATTTGTTTTAAAAAATATATTCGATGGCAGAAAAAGCACACAAAAGTGTGTCATCATTCATACTTATTAGTCGTGTTTCCAAGACAGTCTGGATGAGTATTAAAAAATGATTCAAAATTCACTTTCCTACTTGAGATGTGTTCATATGTGCACTGTAAGGAATTATGCCCCTTTATTTTGTAACGTCATGTGTTTTGCTCTTCACTATAATTTTTGTATGTTCATGTATGAATGATATCCATCGCTAAAAAATTGATTACATTAAAGAGAGTGGTGTGAGTCAAACAGGAAATTATGTAATTTGTTATTTCTCTAAAGTGGTCCTGTTTTTGTTTTTCTTCATTGTTGAATTCTATAATCACATGTGTATAGAATGGATGGCAATACATTCTCCTTGATGGACTAGGTCCTTATTTTTATGAACCATTTCTCTCCCTCATGATATCTTGTGAATATTTGGCTCACTCTTTGTCAACTAATGGACCTTACAGGTGACTTTTCCCTCCTGTGTGGGAAGAAACTTTCACAAGTCATTGTAGAAATTTTGAGTTTGAGAGCTGTTTATTCTGAGATCCATCATTTCGTTTGTGTATAGGTGAATTCTGCTTTCTCTGTAAGAATGAGTTTGATTTTATTTGCAATTGTTTCTAAAAAATTACAATATGGCATAAGAACACTTATATATTTATGGATACCTACATCACAATCCCACTGAACAGGGAAATGTCACAAAGGTATCCAGAAAATCAGGAGAGGCTTTTGTGAAACAAAACCTGGAGCATCCTTACCATTCAGTAAACAATCATGAAGTCATGGAAAATGTTGTCCACCAATCATTTTAAATTTGTGATTATAATAAATGGAAGAATCACTGAGAAGAATTTGGTTTCCAATGATTATTTTTCTCCAAATTACAGTAGCTTAACATTATTTCATCACATTGAAGAAGAAATTAGGTTCTAAAATTTATTTTAAAAAGGCATTGTACACAATCTCATATTACTGATGGCCACCTAATTTTAAAGAATTAACTATTTAAAATGGCTAAAAATTTCCTTTCTAATTAGCATTGACATGGGGTGTGGAAAAATTATTACTCTCTAAGTGAAATGTTATTAGCATATGATAAGAGATATTTAACAATTCTTTTAATCTTGAATTTCACTGAGTACTTTCACTTTTTTTTCTTTTTTAAATACACCAAATTTGGATATGAGAGACTATCATCCTAATCTGAGTTATATTTGGTTTACACCTCCAAACTGCCTCAATCATGTTTCTGTAAAATCATATTTTTTAACACAATCTGTAACCTAACATAACATTTATGCATTCAATCTGCATACTCAAGCATTTTCCTCCAGCATCACATGACACCCTAATGGAATATTTCTTACATCATGGTAAAATATCATGATATTATTTCCTCCTAACCACAGACCATACCATAAGTTCAAAACTGTTTTCCAAGCACTGCCTTCAACATGTCTGGAAAGTTGTGTGTTTATTTTAAAGATTCTTGTGTTTTAATTTTTCCACATAGTCCTGTGTTGGCTATGGAATTTTTTTTCCTATTAATTCTAAAATTGAGAATTAGAGTGCAATTTCTTTTTCCAGGCTACATTCTTCTCTTTCTTTATATTTTTAGCAGTGTCTAAACAACTGATGCTGCCTTTTCCAAATATCCCATCCTCCATGCTCCCAAGTTCCAAATACTCTGCAGCAGTAAAATTGATGTATCTGGATACTGTTGACTTTTAATAAAGTTGGTCCTCCATTGAGTTGACAATAGTTTCTCATTCAATCTCATTTCTTCCTCTACCCTTGAATTCCATTGCTCTGAGCATATCTCATTGGAAATATCATGTTTTTCCTAGTGTTATTGTTATATGTGGGAATTTGTGCCAATGGGATACTTTCCAAATACCAGAGGGGAATTTTTTACTCTGAAAGAAAAAATACCTTAATGGAAACTGCACAGTAAAAAAAAAAATATTTCATGCCTTGAGAGACTATTATGTCTGAAAATTCTACCTATAATATAAAAATAAGAATTTTGTTTTAATTTATTTCCATTATATCAGATGAATCACTTTCCTTTATAAGTGTTTTTGCCATACTGTCTCTTTCGTTTCATTGAATATATTAAATCTAAATAAATTTCTCTCTCTTTTAAAACTTTCATTTTCTGTCAAACTTATATCCATTTCAGTAAATAATTTCATATTAAAAACTTTTGCAACACATTTAAAAAGGCCATTCATTGCTACTTTATTCCACAAGATGTGGTATGTGACCATATATCAATGGAATGGATAGATAACCAAAAAAATTTTTCCAAGGACACCCAGAAAAACACCTATATATGGCAGTGTCAATAAAGTGTTTGAAAGGAGAATATTTTTTTCTTTATTCATCTGAATTTTCTTTATTTTAATTATTATTAAAATATTGAATTGGTTTAATATTGAAGGGAGGACTGCACACCTCTGTGAATATACCAATCACCAGGGAATGTACACATTGGATATATTGGATATTGGCTTAATTTTTATCATTGTAACATATTTGTTTAAAAAATATTCGTGATGCCAGAAAATGTAAACAAAACTGTTGGCATCAAACATAATTATTAGTCATGTTTGAAAGAGGGTATGTCCAAGTTTAAAAAATGACTCACATTTCATGTTCCTCCTTGAGATGTGTGCATAGATCCCCTGTAAGGAGTCTGGCACTTTATATTGTAAGTTCGGGTGTGTTCCTCTTCAATACAAGTTTCTGTATGTTAATGTAAGGGTGATATCCATCACTAAAAAATTGATGAAAAGAAAGAGGGTGGTGTGAGTCAAACAGGAAATTTTGGCATTACCTTTTTCTCTAAAGTGCTCCATTTTTCATTTTTCTTCATTGTTGGATTCTATAATCATGTGTGCATATATTTGAGGGCTGTTCATTCTGCTTGTTGGACTGGTCCTTATTTTTATGATCCATTCCTCTCACCCATGATATCTTGGGAATAGTTGACTCCCTCTTTGTCAACTACTGGTCCTTACCAATCCCTTTTCTCTCCTCTGTGGGAACAGACTTTCAGAAGCCACAGGAGAAATTTTGAGTTTGGGAGCTGTTTATTCCGAGTTCAAGGATTTTGTGTGTGTGTATATGAGGATTCTGCTTTCTTTGTAATAATGAATTTGCTTTTATTTCAATTCTTTATAAAAAATTACAATATGGCATTGAACACTTATGTATATATATATGGATACATTCATCAGAATCTCAGTAGACTGGAAATGACATGAAGTTATCCCGAAAATCAGGCATGATTTTCTTGAAAAAAACCTGTATCTCCTAACCATTCAGTTAACAACCATGAAGTCATGTAAAATGATATCCTCTGAATTATCAATTTATATTTGTGATTAAAATAAATTGGAGGAATCATGAGAAGCATTTGGTTTCCTTCTAATATTTTTCTCCAATTTATCTAGTTTAATATTATTTCATTAAGTATTAGGAAGAAAATCGGTTCCAAAAATTTATTTGAAAAAGGCATTCCACACAAACTCATATGACTGAAGCCTCTTAATTTTAAAGAATTTACTCTTTAAAAGGGCTAAAATGTTTCATTTTCAATTAATATTGACAGGGTTTGGAAAAATTCTTTCTCTCTAAGTAAAGATTTATTAGTAGGTGATAATAGATATTTAACCATTCTTTTAAAATTGTAATTTACCGAGTACTGTAAAATTAATTTTGTTTCTTTAATAGAACAAATTTGCATATGAAAGAGGATCGTCCTCATCTGAGTTATACCTAATTTTCATCTCTAAACTCCCACATTCTACTGTTTGTAAAAACATATTTTTAACAGAATCTGAAAACTAACATAACATTTATGCACTCATACTGTATACTCACTGCAATTTCTTCTGGCATCAGGTGACACCTTGGTGTAAGATTCTTACACCATGATGAAATATCATGACAATTTTCCCCCCAAGCCACAGACAATACCATAGGTTCAAAAGTATTTTTCAAGCCCTGCCTTCAACCCTTCAACATGTCTGGAAAGTTGTGTGGATTTCATGTGTCTCTTTAAAAGACTCTTGTGTTTTAACTTTTTCCACAAATTCCCCAGTTGGCTACTGGATTTTTTTTTCCTTTTCATTCTAATTTTGAGAATTAGAGTGCAGTTTCCTTTCTCCTGGAGTCCTATCGAATTTTTCTTTACCTATTTTTAGTTTGTCTTTTCTCCTGAGGCTGTCTTTTTCAAAGATTCCATCCTCCATGCACCTGAATCCCAATTAATTAGGCTGCACAATTAAAATTTGATGTATCTGGCATCTGGTGACTTTTGATATTATTGGCCCTACATGAGATGAAAATAGTTTCTCATTCTATTCTCATTTCTTGCTCTGCTCTTGGATGTCATTGCTCTGAGTGTCTCTGGTAGGAAATTCAATGGTTTTCCTAGTGATCTTGTAACGTGTGTGTATTTGTGCCAATGGAATATGGGCAATTCCCAAAGAGGAAATTTTTTCTCAGGAAAAATGAACACCTTAATGGAAATTGCATGAAAAAAATTATTTCATGACTAGAAGTTATTATGCCAGAATGTTCCTATTGGAATAAAAGAATTAGAATTTTATTTATATTAATTTCCATAATATCAAACTAATAATTTACTTTTATAAGTGTTTGTGCCATAATATCTTTTTCATATCATTGATTATAATAAATCTAATCAAATTTCACTCCCTTTAAAAGTTTAAATTTTATGTTAAACTTATCCATCTCAGTGTATAATTTTATATTAAACTCATTTCCAAAATGTTTAAGATTGCCGTTTTTACTCCCTCTCTCCACATAATGTAGTATGTGATCATATATCAACAAAATGGATAGATAACCCAAATAATTTTTCAAGGTCTTCTAGAAAATATCTATACATGGTAGTGTTAATGAAGGGTGTGAGAAGTGAATAATTTCTTCTTTGTTCATTTGGATTTTCTTTCTTTATAATAATTATTATAGAATTATTGAATGGGTTTACTATTGAAAACAAGAATGCACGCCTCTGGGAATATACCAATCACCATGGAATGTACACATTGAGTATATAGGATATTGCTTTAATATTTCTCATTGAAAGATATTTGTTTCAAAAAATATTCATGATGTCAGAAAATTTAAAGAAAATGTGTGACATCATTCATATTATTAGACATGTTTGAAAGACGGTATGGCCAAGTTTTAAAAAACAACTCACAATTCAAGTTCCGCCTTGAGTTGTGTGCATAGATCCCATGTAAGGAGTTATGCCCCTTTATATTGTAAAGTCATGTGTTTTCTTCTTCAATACAAGTTGGAGTATATTCATGTATGAATGATATCCGTTGTTAAATTTGATGAAGTTAAAGATGGTGGTGTGAGTCAAACAGGAAATTTTGGAATTACCTATTTCTATAATTTGGTACTTTTTTTGTTGTTCTTCATTGTTGGATTCTGTAATCATATGTGCAAGAATGGAGGGTTGTCCATTCTGCTTGATGGACTATGTTCTTATTTTTAAGAACCATTCCTCTGCCCCATGATATCTTGGGAATAGTTGACTCCCTCTTTGCCAACTAATGTTTCTTACCAATCCCTTTTCTCTTCTGTGTAGAAGATACTTTCACAAGCCATAGGAGAAATTTTTATTTTGGCAACTTTCACTCTGAGTCCAGTTTTTTTGTCTATATGTGGATTCTGCTTTCTTTGTAAAAATGAATTTGATTTTATTTCCAATTCTTTCTATAAATTTTCAATGTGACAAAGAACATATATATATATATATGGATACATGCAGCACCATCTTACTGCATTGAATAATGACACAAAGATATCCAGAAAATCAGGAAAGGCTTTCTTGAAACAAAATCTGGAGCCTCCTAACCATTAAGAAAATAATCATGAAGTCATGTAAAATGATTTCCTCTGAATTAGCGATTTAAATTTGTGAATATGAAAAATGGAAGAATCACTGAGAAGAATTTGGTTGCCTCCTAAAATTTTTCTCCAAGTTAGTGCAGTTGAACATTATTTCTTCAACACTTAGGAAGAAAATCAGTTCCAAAAATTTATTTGAAAAAGGCATTCCACACAAACTCATATTACTGAAGCCTGTTAAATTTAAAGAATTTACTATTGGAAAGGAATAAAAAGTTTCATAACCAATTAGAATTGACACAGTGTGGGAAAAATTCTTCCTGTCAATGTAATTTTATTAGTAGATGATAATAGATATTTAACGATTCTTTTAAGACTTTATTTTAACGAGTTCTTTAAAACTTTTCTTTTTCAAATGCACCAAATTTCGATATGAGTGACTATCACCGTAATCTGAGTCATATCTAGTTTTCACCTCCAACTGCCCAATTCTTGTTTTGTAAATACACATTTTATAACGGAATCTGTAAACAAACAAAACATTTATGCACTCCATCATCATATACATAAAATTTTTAGAGTATCACGTGACACCATGGTGGAATATTTCTTACATCATGATAAAATATCATGACATTATTCCCCCCTAGCCACAGACCATGCCATATATTCAAAACTATTTTCCAAGCCCTGCCTTCAACATGTCTGTAAAGTAGTGTGTATGTGTTTTGTCTGTTTTAAAGACTCTTGTGTTTTAATTTTTTTCCTCATAGTCCTGAGTTGGCTAGTCGATTTTTTTTCACCTTTTCATTCTTATTTTGAGAATTAGAGGGTAGTATCTTTTCTTCAGGATTCCTGGCTTCTCTTTCTTCTCTATTTTTAGCACTGCCTTTTCTCCTGAGGCTGCCTTTTCCAAAGATTCCATCTTCCATGTCCCCAAGTTCCAAGTAATTGCTCTGCAGCTCTAAAATGCATGTATCTGGTGACATTTGATATTATTTGCCATCCATTGAGATGACAAAATTTCCCATTTTATTCTCATTTCTTGCTCATCCCTTGGATTCCATTGCTCTGAGTGTCTGGTTGGAAATATGGTTTTCCTAGTGATCGTGTTATGTTTGGGAATTTTTTCCATTGTGATATGGGCAATTCCCAAAGAGGAATTTTTCACTCAGAAAGAATGAGTGCTTTAATGGAAATTGCATGGTAAGAAACAATTATTTCATGCCTTGAGAGATTATTATATCTGAATGTTCTACCTATAATATAATAATTGGAATTTTGTTTTAGTTTATTTCCATTATATCAGATGAATTATTTTCCTTTATAAGTGTTTGTGCCATACTCTCTGTTTCTTACCATAGAGTGTATTAAATCTAACCAAACTCCACTCCCTTTTAGAATTTACACATTCTGTCAAACGTATATTCACTACAGTTTATAATTTTATATTAAAGACCTTTGCAACATGTTTAAAAATCCATTCATTGCTACCTTTCTCAACATGATGTGGTATGTGATCATATATCAATGGAATGGATAGAAAACCAAAAACTTTTTCTCAAGGACACCCAGGAAAACACCTATATATGGCAGAGTCAACAAAATGTTTGAAAGGTGTATAATTTCTCTTTTTTCATCTGAATTTTCTTTCTTTTTTATAATTATTATAGAAATATTAAATGGGTTTAATAATGATTGGAGGGAGGAATGCATGCCTCTGTGAATATACAAACCATCATGGAATGTACACATTTGATAAATAGGAAATTTGTTTAATGTTTATCATTGAAACAGATTTGTTTTAAAAATTATTGTTGATGTAAGAAAAAGCACACAAATGTATGGCATCGTTCATACTTATCAGTCATGTTTGAATGACAGACTGACAAAGTTTTAAAAAATGATTCACAATTTAATTTTTTCCTTGAGGTGTGTGCATACGTACACTGTAAGAAGTTATGCCCCTTTATTTTGTAAGCTCATATGTTTTCCTCTTCTCTCCAATTTATGTATGTTCATGTATGAATGATATCTGTCACTAAAATATTGATGAACGGAAAGAGGGTGGTGTGACTCAAATAGGATATTTTGTAATTACCCATTTCTCTAAAGTGGTCTTTACTGTTTTTGTACATTTTGGATTCTATATTCACGTGTGCATAGAATGAATGTTTGTACATTCTCCTTGAAGGACTAGGTCCTTAGTTTCATGGAGCATTCTTCTCCCCCATGATATCTTGAGAATAGTTGACTCCCTTTTCTTCAACTAATGGACCTTACCAGTTACTTTACTCTCCTGTGTAGGAAGATACTTTCACAATTCATAGGAGAAATTTTGAATTTGGGAGCTGTTTATTCTGAGTTCCAACGTTTTGTTCGTGTATCTGTGGATTTTGCATTCTTTGTAAGAAAGAGTTTATTTTTTTTTCAATTCTTTCTAAAAATTACCATATGGCATAAGAACACATATATATATGGATACCTACATCACTATCCCACTGCACTGGAGAATGAAAGAAAGACATCTAGAAAATCAGGAAATGTTTTCTTGAAACAAAACCAGGAGCCTACTAACCATTCATTAACAATCATGTAGTCATGTAAAATGATTTCCTCTGAATTATCTATTTAAATTTGTGATTATTAAAATATGGAGGAATCACTGAGAAGCATTTGGTTTTCTCCTATTATTTTTCTCCAATTTTTGTACTTTAATATTATTTCATTAACTATTAGGAAGAAGACTGGTTCCAAAAATATTTGTGTAATAGGCATTCCACAGAAATTCAAATCACTGAAGCCTCTTAATTTTAAAGAATTTACTATTTAAAAGGAGATAAAAGATTCATTTTCAGTTAGCATTGACAGGGTGTGGAAAAATTGTTTCTCTGTATCTAAAGATATATTAGTAGATGTTAATACATATTTAACCATTCTTTTAAAATTGTATTTTACTAAGTGCAGTAAAATTAATTTTCTTTTTTAAATACATCAAATTTTAATATGAGAGAGTATCATCCTAATCTGAGTTATATCTAGTTTTCACCTCCAAACTGCCACATTCTTGTTGCTGTGAAACAAATTTTTTAACAGAATCTGTAAACTAACATAACATTTATGCCTCAATTTGCATATTCATAGCAATTTCCTCCAGCACCAAAGGACACTGTTTTGAAATATTTCTTAAATCATGATTAAATATCATGTCATCATTTCCCCCTAGTCACAGATCATATCACATGTTAATAACAATTTTTCATCCCCTGCCTTCAACATGTCTGGAAACTTGGGTATATTTGGTGTGTCTGTTTTAAAGGCCTTTGTTTTTAAATTTTTCTGCATACTCCTGATTTGTCTAGTGAATTTTTTTCCTTTTCATTATAATTTTGAGAATTTGAGTGAAGTTCCTTTTCTCCAGGATTCCTTTCTTCTCTTTATTTTCTGTTTTTAGCAATGCCTCTTCTCCTGCAGCAGTCTTTTTGAAAGATCCCATCCTCCAAAGAACCAAGTTCTAAATAACTATTCTGCAGCACTTAAATTTGATATATCTGGTGTCTGGTGACTTTCGATAATGTTAGCCCACCACTGAGATGACAATAGTTTCTCATTGTATTCTCCTTTCTTTTTCTGACCTTGGACTCCATTTCTCTGAATGTCTCTGGTTGGAAATACAATGGTTTTC
Organism: Cabassous unicinctus; assembly: GCA_029593785.1. Taxonomy (NCBI): domain Eukaryota; kingdom Metazoa; phylum Chordata; class Mammalia; order Cingulata; family Chlamyphoridae; genus Cabassous; species Cabassous unicinctus. The sequence goes on from JAQZBX010000137.1 coordinate 15,976, forward strand.
CTAGTGATCTTGTTAAATGTGGGAATTTGTGCCCATGGGATATGGGCAATTCCCAAAGAGGAATTTTTTTCTCAGAAAGAATGAATGCCTTAATGGAAATTTCTTGAAAAAAAAAAGTTTCATGCCTAGAAGTTATTATGCCCAATGATACTCTCAGAATAAAATAATTAGAATTGTCTTTATATTAATTTCCATGATATCAGACTAATTATTTTCCTTTATGAGTGTTTGTGCCATATTATCTCTTTCACAGCATTGATTATATCAAATCTAACCAAATTTTATTCCCCTTATAAATTTACATTTTCTGTCAATCAAATCCATTTCAGCACATAATTTTATATTAAACACATTTTCAACACGTTTTAGAAGGCCATTCATTGCTCCCTTTCCCCACATGAAGTTGTATGTGATCATATATCAATAGAATGGATAGATAACCAAAAAATTTTTTTCAAGGACTCCCCGGAAAACATCTCTACATTGCAGTTTCAACATAGGTTTTGAGAGGTGAATAATTTCTTCTTTGTTCATCTAGATTTTCTTTCTTTATTAGAATTATTATAGAAATATTGAAAAGGTTTAATAAGGATTGAAGAGAGCAATGGAGACCTCTGTGTACATACCAATAACCAGGGAATGTATACATTGTATAAATAGGATAATGGTTTAATATTTATCATTGAAATAGATTTGTTTTAAAAAATATTGTTGATGTCATAAAAAGTACACTAAAGTGTGGCATCATTCATACTTAGTTGTGTTTGAAACAGGTCTGGCTAAGTTTTAAAAAATGATTGACAATTCAATTTCCTCTTTGAGATGTTTGCGTTGGTGCACTGTAAGGTGTTATGCCCATTTATTTTGTAAAACTATGTGTTTTGCTCTTCAATACAAGTTTTTGTTTGTTCTTGTATGAATGATAATCATCTCTAAAAAATTGATGAATGGAAAGAGGGTGGTGTGAGTCAAATAGGAAAATTTGGAATTACCTATTTCTCTAAAGTGGTCCATTTTTGGTTTTTTCATTGTTGAATTCTATAACCACGTTTCATAGAATAGAAAACAGTACATTCTCCTTGATGGAATAGGTCTTTGTTTTAAGGAAACATTCCTCTCACTCGTGATATCTTGTGAATACTTGACACCCTCTTTGTCAACTAATGGACCTTACCAGTGACTTTCCTCTCCTGTGTGGAAAGAGACTTTCACAAGCCATAGGAGAAAATTTGAGTTTGTGAGCTGTTTATTCTGCGTTCCAGCGTTTTGTTTGTGTATCTGTGTATTTCACATTCTTTTTAAGAATTAGTTTGATTTTATTTCCAATTCTTCTCAATAAATTGCGGTATTGAAAAAAACACTTATATATATATGGATACCTACATCACAATCCCACTGCACAGGAGAACAACACAAAGATATCCAGAAAATCAGGAAAGGCTTTCCTGAAACAAAATCTGGAGACTCCTAACCATTCAGTAAATAATCATGAAGTAATATAAAATTATTTCCTCTAATCTATCAATTAAAATTTGTGATTATAGTAAATGGAGGAATCACTGAGAAGAATTGGGTTTCCACTGAATATTTTTCTCCAAGTTAGAGTAGGTTAACATTATTACACCAATTAGGAAGAAAATCAGTTCTAAAAATTTATTTGAAAAAGTCATTAAACACAATCTCATATCACTGAAGCTGCTTACTTTTAAAGAAATTGCTATTTAAAAGGGCTGAAAAGATTCATTTCCAATTAGCATTGTCACGGTGTGTGGAAAAATTCTTTCTCTCTAAGTGAATGCTTATTAGTAGATGATAATAGATACTTAACCATTCTTTTATACTTGTGTTTTTTCTGAGTACTTACAATTTTTCCTTTTTAAATACACCAAATTTGGATATCAGAGACAATCATCCTAATCTGAGTTATATCTAGTTTTCACCTCCAAACTGCCTTATTTTTGTTTCTGTAAATTCACATTTTTAACAGTATCTGTAAACTAAGAAAACATTTATGCATTCAATTATCATACTCATAAGACTTTCTTCAAGCATCACATGACACCGAGATGGAATATTTCTTACATCATGATAAATATCATGACATTATTGCACCCTAGCACAGGCCACACCATTTGTTCAAAACAATTTTCCAAACCCTTCCTTCAACATGCCTGTAAAGTTGTGGGTATGTGGTGTGTCTCAATTAAAGGCTCTTGTGTTTTAATTTTTCCTCATAGTCCTGAGATGGCTAGTGAATTTTTCTTCCTTTTAATTCTAATTTTGAGAATTACAGTGCAATTTATTTTCTCCTGCATTCAATTCTTGTCTTTCTTTTTCATTTTTAACAGTGCCTAAACTCCTGCTGCTGCCTTTTCCAAATATCCCATTCTCCATGCCCCTGAGTTCCAAATAATTACTCTGCATCACTAAAATGGATGTATTTGGTATCTGGTGACATTTGATAATATTGGCCATCCAATGAGATGACAATATTTTCTCATTCTATTTTCATTTCTTCCTCTGCCCTTTGATTCCATTGCTCTAAGTATCTCTCATTGGAAATTCATTTGTTTTCCTAGTGATCTTTTTATGTGTGGTAATTTGTGCCAATGGGTTATGTGCAATTTCCAAAGAGGATTTCTTTACTCAGAAAGAATGAATGTCTTAATGGAAATTACATGGCAAAAAAATATATATATTTCATGCCTTGAGAGATTATTATGTCTTAATGTTCTACTTATAATACTTAGAATTTTGTTTTAATTTATTTCAAATATATCTCTTTCTTATCATTGACTATATTAAATTTAAACAAATTTGACTCCCTATTAAAATTTACCTTTTCTGTCAAACCAATCCATTTCAGGATATAATTTTATATTAAAGATGTTTGCAGGAAGCGGGTGTGGCTCAATGGATAGAGCTCCCGTTTACCATATGGGAGGCCCCGGGTTGGCTTCCCGGGGCCTCCTTGTGAGGGCAGGCCGGCTGGCCTGTGCGGCACGGTAGGCTGAAGCAGCAAGACCTCACAGCAGGAAGCGGGTGTGGCTCAATCAATAGAGCCCCCATTTACCATGCGGGAGGCCCCGGGTTCTCTCCCAGGGGCCTCCTTGTGAGAGCAGGCCAGCCCACGTGGCACAGTGGGCTGATGCAGCAGGACATCACAGCAAGGGAGAGATAAGCAGACACAGAAGAAACACACAGTGAATGGACACAGTAAAACACAAGCAGCGAGGGGGGTAAAATAAATAAAACAATCTTTTAAAAAAAAGATGTTTGCAACATGTTTAAAAAGGCCATTCTTTGCCACCTTTATCCACATGATGTGGTATGTGATCATATATCAATGGAATGGCTAGATAACCAAAAATTTTTTTTCATTGACACCCAGAAAAACACTTATATATGGCAGTGTATACAAATGGTTTGAGAGGGGAATAATTTCTTCTTTTTCATCTGGATTTTCTTTCTTCATAATAATTATTATTGAAATACTGAATGGGTTTAATTTTGAAGAGAGGAATGCATGCTTCTGTGAATATACCAATCACCACAGAATGTACTCATTGTGTAAATAAGATATTGGTTTAATATTTATCATTGAAACAGACTTGTTTGAAAAAATATATGTGATGTCAGAAGATGTAAGCAAAGGTCCCTATTCATTCGTTCTTATTAGGCACGTTGGAAAGACTGTATGGGCAAGGTTTATAAAATGTCTCACAATTCAAATTACACCTTGAGATGAGTGCATAGGTGTCCTGTAAGGGGTTAAGCCTCTTTATGTTGTAAGGTCATGTGTTTTCCTCTTCACTACCATTTTGTGTATGTTCATGTATGAATGGTATCCGTTGTTAAAAATTGATGAAGGGAAAGAGGGTGATGTATGTCAAATAGGAAATTTGGTAATTACCTATTTCTCTAAAGTAGTCCTTTTTCTGATTTTCTTCATTGTTGGATTCTATAATCATGTGTACATAGAATTGAGGGCTGTACATTCTGCTTGATGGACTTGGTCCATTTTTATATGAACCATTCCTCCCCCACATGACAACTTCTGAATAGTTGACTCCCTTTTTTCACCTAATCGTCCTTATCTATCCCTTTTCTCTTCTGTGTGGAAAGAGACTTTCACAAGCCATAGGAAACATTTTGACTTTAGGAGATGTTTATTGTGAGTTCCAGAATTTTTTAAATTTTGTATCCATAGATTCTGCTTCCTTTGTAAGAATGAATGTGATTTTATTTCAATTATTTCTAAAAAATTAAAATATGGCAGGAGAACACTTATATATGTAGATAGATAGATAGATAGATAGATAACTACATCAAAATCCCACTGCACTGCAGAATGACACAAGGATTTACAGAACATCAAAAATGGTTTTCTTGAAACAAACCCTAGAGCCTCCTATGCATTCAGTAAACAATCCTGAAGTCATGTTAAATAATTTCCTCTGAATTATCAATTTAAATTTGTGATTATTCAAAAATGGAGGACTCACTGAGAAGCATTTGGTTTCCTCCTATTATTTTTCTCCAATTTGTGTAGTTTAATATTATTGCATTAACTATCAGGAAGAAAATTGGTTCCAAAAATTCATGTGAAAAAGGCATTCCACAAAAACTCTTATCACTGAAGCCTCTTAATTTTAAAAATTTACTATTTAAAAGGGCCATAACGTTTCACTTTCAATTACCATTGACAAAGTGTGGAAAAATTCTTCACTCTAAGTAAAGATCTATTAGTAGACGATAATAGATACTTAACCATGCTTTTAAAATTGTATTTTACTGAGTACTGTAAAATTAATGTTGTTTTCTAAATACAACAAATTTGTATAAGAGAGAGTATTATCCTAATCTGAATTATGTCTAGTTATCACCTCCAAACTGCCACATTCTTCTTTCAGTAAAAACATTTTTTTTAAAGAATCTGTAAACTAAAATAACATTTATGCACTCAATCTGCATATTCCTAGCACTTTCCTCCAGCATCACATGACACCATGGTGGAATATTTCTTATATCATGATAAAATACCATTATATTATTTCCCCCTAGCCACAGACCATCCCATATATTCAAAACTATTTTCAAGCCATGATTTCAAATTATCTGGGATATTTTGTGTATTTGGTGTGTCTGTTTTAAAGACTCTTGTATTTTAAAACTTTCCAAATTTTCCTGAGTTGGCTAGTGGATTTTTTTTTAATTTTTCATTCAAATTTTTACAGTACAGTGCACTTTCTTTTCTCCAGAATTACTTTCTTCTCTTTCTTTTCTATTTTTAGCAGTACCTTTTCTCCTAAAGCTCTCTTTTCCAAAGGTCCCATCCTCCATGCCACCGAGTTCCAAATAATTAATCTGCAGCAGTAAAATTTGATGTATCTGGAGTCTGGTCCTTTTTGGTAATGGTGGCCCTCCTTTGAGATGACAATTGTTTCTAATTCTAGTCTCATTTCTTGCTCTGACCTTGGATTCCATTGCTCTGTGAGTGTCTGGTTGGAACTACGATCGTTTTCCTAGTGATCTTGTTATGTGTGGGAATTTGTGGCAATGGGATATAGGCAGTTCACAAAGAGGAATTTTTTTCTAAGAAAGAATGGATGCATTAATGGAAATCATATGAGAAAAAATAATTTCATGCCTAGAAGTTATTATGCCTATAGCTTACCCCTGGAATGAAATAAGGAGAATTTTGTTTATATTAATTTCCATTATATCAGACTAATAATTGTCCTTTATAATGTTTGTGCCATACTATCTCTTTCATATCATTGATTATAATAAATATAATCAAATTTCACTACCTTTAAAAATTTACATTTTCTCCCAAACATATGCAACTTAGTGTATAATTTTATATTCAAGTCATTTGCAACAAGTTTAAGAAGGCCATTCATTGCTTCTTTTCTTCACATGATGAGGTATGTGATCATATATCAATAGAATGGCTAGATAACCAAAAATTTTATTCAAAAACTCCCAGAGAATATCTAAACATGGCAGTGTTAACAAAAGGATTGAGAGGTGAATAATTTCTTCTTTGTTCATCTGGACTGTCTCTCTTTACTATAATGATTATAGAAATATTGAAAGGGTTTAATAATGTTTGAAGAGAGTAATGCACGCCTCTGTGGATATACAAATCAGCAGTGAATGTATCCATGGGATAAATAGTATATTGGTTTAATATTTATCATTGAAACAGATTTGGTTTTAAAAATGTTGTTGATGTTAGAAAAAGCACACAAAAGTGCAGCGTCATTCATACTTATTAGTCATGTTGAAATACGTTGTGGCCAAGTTTTAAAAATTGGCTCACAATTCAAGTTCCTCCTTGAGATGCACGCATAGGTCCCCTGTAAGGAGTTATGCCCGTTGATATTGTAAGGTCTTGTGATTTCCGCTTCACTACAAGTTTGTGCATATTCATGTATGAATGCTATCAATTGCTGAATAATTGATGAAGGGAAAGAGGGTGGTGAGAGTCAAAAGATAAATTTTGGAATTACTTATTTCTCTAAAGTAGTCTTTTTTTGTTTTTTTTTCATTGCTGGATTTTATAATCACATGTGCACAGAATGGAGGGCTGTACATTCTGCTTGATGGATTAGGTCCTTTTTTATAGGAAACATTCCTCTCTCTCATGATATCTTGAAAACTGTTGACTCGCTCTTTCTCAACTAATGGTGCTTAACAATTTCTTTTCTTTCCTGTGTGGGAAGAGATTTTCACAAGCCATAGGAGAAAATTTGAGATTGGGAGTTGTTTATTCTGAGTTCCAGTGTATTTTTTGTGTGTATCTGTGGTTTCTGCTTTCTTTGTAAAAAATAATTTGATTTGATTTTAATTCTTTCTAAAAAATTACGATATGGCTTAAGAATGCTTATATATATATATAAGGATACATGCATCACAATCTCAGGGCAGTGGAGAATGACACAATGATATCCAGAATATCAGGAATCATTTTCTTGAAACAAAACCTGGAGCCTCCTCACCATTCCATGAACAATCATTAAGTCATGTAAATTGATTTCCCCTGAATTATCAATTTAAATTTGTGATTATTAAAAATAGGAGAATTGCTGCGAAGCATTTGGATTCCTCCGATTAATTTTCTCCAATTTCTGTAGTTTAATATTATTTCATTAACTATTAGGAAGAAAATAGGTTCTAAAAATTTAGGCAAAAAAAACATTCCACACAAACTCATAACATTAAAGCCTCTTAATTTTAAAGAATTTACTCTTTAAAAGGGCTAAAATTTTCATTTTCAGTTAACATTGACAGGGTGTGGAAAAATTCTTTTTTTTCTAAGTAAAGATTTACTAGTAGATGATAATAGATATTTAAGCATTCCTTTAAAGTTGTATTTTACCAAGTACTGTAAAATTAATTTTGTTTTTTAAATGCAACAAATTTACATATAAGAGAGTAACATCGTAATCTGAGTTATATCTAGTTTCCATCTCCAAACTGCCACCTTCTCTTTTCTGAAAAAACATACTTTTTAACAGAATCTCTAATCTAACAAATCATTTATGCACTCAATCTGCATACTCAAAGCACATTCCTCCAGCCTCATGCAACACCATTGTGGAATATTTCTTACATCATGATAAATTACCATGGCTTTCTTTCCCCTTAGCCACAGATCTTACCATATGTTCAAAAGAAAATTTCAAGCCCTGTCTTCAACATGTCTGGAAATTTGTGAGTATTTCGTTTGTCTGTTTTAAAGACTATTGTGTTTTAAATTGTTCCACATACCCCGAGTTGGTAGTGGATTTTTTTTTTCTTTTTCATTCTAATTTTGAGATTAGAGTGCAGTTTCTTTTCTCCAGGATTCCTTTCTTCTCTTTCTTTTCTACTTTTAGCAGTGTCTTTTCACCTGAGGCTGTGTTTTCCAAAGAGCCCATCCTCCATGCCACCAAGGTCCAAATAATTATTCTCCAGCACAGAAATTTGATGTATCTGGTGTCTGGTGACTTTTGATAATGTTGACCCGCCTTTGAGATGACAATAGTATCTCATTCCAGTCACATTTCTTGCTCTGCCTTTGGATTCCATTGCTTTGAGTCTCTCTCATTAAAAATGCGATGCTTTTCATAGTGATCATTTTATGTGTGGGAATTTGTGCCTATGGATATATTCAATTCCCAAAGAGGAATTTTTTTCTCAGAAAAAATGAAAGCTTTAATGGAAATTGCATGATAAAAAAAATCATTTTATGCCTAGCAGTTATTGTGCCCAAATGTTACTCCTGAAATAAAATAATTAGAATTTTATTTATATTACTTTCCATTATATCAGACTAATTATTTTCCTTTATAAGTGTTTTGCCATTCTATGACTTTCATATCATTGATTACATTAAATCTAACCAAATTTTCCACAATTTAAAAATTTTCATTTTCTGTCAAATATTTACATTTCAGTGTATAATTTTATATTAAAGACATTTACAACAAGTTTAAGAAGTCCATTCATTTCTCCTTTTCTCCACATGATGTGGCATGTGTTCATATATCAATAGAATGGATAGATTAAAAAAATCTTTTTTCACGGACTCCCAGGAAACATCTCTACATGGCAGTATCAACAAAGGGTTTGGGAAGTGCATAATTTCTTCTTTGTTCATCTGTATTTTCTATCTTTATTATAATTATTTTAGAATTATTGAATGGGTTTAATATTGAAGAGAGGAATGCATCCCTCTGTGAATATACCAATCACCACCTATGGAATGTACCCACTGGATAATTAGGATACAGTTTTAATATTTATCATTGAAACAGATTTGTTTCATAAAATATTGTTGATGTCTGAAAAAGCACAGAAAAGTGCGGCATCATTTATACTTCTCAGTTGTGTTTGAAAGACAGTCTGGCAAAGTTTTAAAAAATGATTCACAATTCAAATTCATCCTTGAGATGTGTGCATTGGTGCACTTTAAGGAGTTATGCCCTTTTATTTTTAAGGTAATTTGTTTTGCTCTTCACTACAGCTTTTTGTATGTTCATGTATAAAAGATATATGTCGCTAAAGATTTGATGACAGGAAAAAGGGTATTGTGAGTCAATCAGGAAATTTTGTAATTACCTATTTCTCTAAAGTGGTCCTTTTTTGTTTTTCTTCATTGTCAAATTTTATAATAACATGTGCATAGAATGGATGGATGTACATTCTCCTTGATGGACTATGTCCTTTTTTTAATGAACAATTCCTCTCCCCCATGATATCTTGTGAATTTTGACTCTCTCTTTTCAACTAATGGACCTTACCTGTGACTTTCCTCACCTGTGCGGGAAGAGAATTTCACAAGTCATAGGAGAAATTTTGAGATTGGGATCTGTTTATTCTGTGTTCCAGCATTTTGTTTGTGTATCTCTGGATTCTGCTTTCTTTGTAAGAATGAGTTTGATTTTACTTCCAATTCCTTCATAAAAATTACAATATGGCATAAGAACACTTATATATATATATATGCATACCTACATCACAATCACACTGCACTGGAGAATGACATAAAGATATCCAGAAAATCAGGAGTGACTTTCTCAAAACAAAACCCGGATCCTCCTAAACATTCAGTAAACAATAATGAAGTCATGTAAAATGATATCCTCTGAATTATCGATATAAATTTTGATTATTAAAAAATGAAGGAATCACTGAGATACATTTGGTTTCCTCTTTTATTTTTCTCCAATTTGTGTAGTTTAATATTATTTCATTAACTATTAGGAAGAAAATTGGTTCAAAAAATTTATGTGGAAAAGGCATTCCACAAAAACTCATATCAGTGAAGCCTGTTTGTTTTAAAGAATTTTCTATTTAAAAGAGCTAAAAAGTTTCATTCTCAATTACCATTGACAGGTTGTGGAAAAATTCTATCTAAGAATGATTTATTAGAAGATGATAATAGATTTTTAACCATGATTTTAAAATTGTATTTTAATGAGTATTGTAAAATTAATTTTGGTTTTTAAATACAACAAATTTGCATATGAGAGTATCATCCTAATCTGAGTTGCATCTAGTTTTCTCCTCCAGCATGTCACATTCTTGTTTCTGTAAAAACAAATTATTTAACAGAATCTGTAAGCTAACATAACATTTATGCACAAATCTGCATACTCATAGGACATTCCTCCAGCATCACATGACACCATGGTGGAATATTTCTTATATCATGATAAAATATCGTGTCATTATTCCTCCTTAACCACAGACCATACCATGTGTTCAAAACTATTTTCCAAGCCCTGCCTACAACATTTCTGTAAAGTTGTGTGTATGTGGTGTGTCTTTCATAAAGTCTCTTGCTTTTTAATTTTTCCACATTGTCATGAATTGTCTAATGGATTTTTTTTTTGTTTTAATTCTAATTTCGTGAATTAGGGTGCAATGTCTTTTTTCCAGGGTTCCATTCTTCTCTTCCTTTTCCGTTTTTAGGAAAGCCTACACTTCTGCTGCTGCCTTTTCCAAAGATCCCTTCTTCCATGCCCACGAGTTCCACATAATTACACTGCAGCTCTAAAATTCGTGTATATGCTGTCGGGAGAGTTTTGATAATGTTAGCCCTCCATTGCGAAGACAATAGTTTCTCAATGAAAGCCCTTATGGAAATTGAATGATAAAAAAATATATTTCTTTCCTAGAAATTATTATTCCTGAATTTTACCCCTTTAATAAAATAAGTAGAATTTTGTTTATATTACTTTCCATTATATCAGACTAATTATTTTCCTTTATAAGTGTTTGTGCCATACTATGTCTTTCATATCATTGATTATATTAAATCTAACCAAATTTCACTCCCTTTAAAAATTTACATTTCCTGTCAAACATAAATTTCAGTGTATAATTTTATAGTAAAGACATTTGCAACACCTTTAAGAAGGCCATTCATTGCTCCCTTTCTCCCCATGATGTGGTTGGTGATCATATATCAATAGAATGGATAGATAATCAAAAAAGTTTTCTTTCAAGGACATGCAGAAGAACACCTATAAATGGCATTGTTGAAAAAGGCTTTGAGAGGTGAAAAACTTCTTATTTGTTCATCTGGCCTTCCTTTATTATAATTATTATAAAAACTTTGAATGGGTTTAATATTGAAGATAGGAATGCATGCCTCTGTGAATATACAAATCACCACGGAATGTACACATTGGGTAAATATGATATTGGTTTAATATTTTTCATTGAAACAGATTTGTTTCAAAAAGTATTCATGATGTGAGAAAATATAAACAGCAAGTCTGACGTCATTCATACTTAGGTATGTTTGAAAGATGTCTTGCTAAGTTTTAAAAAATGACTCACAATTCAATTTCCTCATTGAGAAGTGTGAATAGGTCCCCTGTAAGGAGTTATGCCCCTTGATATTTCAAAGTCTTGCATTTTCCTCTTCACTGCAAGTTTGTGCATGTTCATGTATATATGCTATCCATCGCTAACAAATTGATGAAGGGAAAGAGTGTGGTAAGAGTCAAAGAGTAAATTTTGGAATTACTTATTTCTCTAAAGTGGTCCTTTTTTGTTTTTCTTCATTGCTCGTTTCTATAATCACGTGTGCATAGAATGGAGGGCTGTACATTCTGCTTCTTTGACTAGGTCCTTATATTTATAACCATTCCTCTCCACCACAATATGTTTTGAATAGTTGTCTCCCTCTTTGCAACTAATTGTCTTTACCAATCCCTTTTCTCTCCTGTGTGGGAAGAGACTTTCACAAATCATAGGAGAAATTTTCAGTTTGGGAGATGTTTATTCTGAGTTCCAGCATTTTCTTTGTGTATCTGTGGATTCTGCTTTCTTTGTAAGAATGAATTTGATTTTATTTCAATTCTTTCTAAAAAGTTTCAATAAGGCATAAGAACATTTCTATATATATGGATTCGTGCATCACAATTCCATGCAATGGAGAATGACACAAATATATCCAGAAAATCAGGAATGGTTTTCTTGAAACAAAACCTGCAGTCTCCTAACCATTCAGGAAACAATCATGAAGTTGTGTAAAATGATTTCCTCTGAATTATCTATTTAAATTTGTGATTATTAAAAGGGGAAGAATCAATGAGAGGCATTTGGTTTCCTCCTATTATTTTTCTCCTGTTTCTGTAGTTTAATATTATTTCATTAACTATTAGGAAGGAAATCGGTTTTAAAAATTTTTGTGAAAAAAGTCATTCCACACAATCTTATATAACTGAAGCCTCTTAATTTTAAAGAATTTACTATTTAAAAGGGCTAAAATGCTTCATTTTTAATTAGCATTGACAGGGTGTGGAAAAATTATTTCTCCCTAAATAAAGATTTATTAGTAGACTATAATAGATATTTAACCATTCTTTTAAAATTGTATTTTATCGAGTACTCTAAATTTAAATTTGTTTTTTAAATACAACAAATTTGCATATGAGAGAATGTCAACCTAATCTGAGATATATCTCATTTTCACCTCCACAGTACCATATTTTTTTCTCTAAAAATATATATTTTTAACAGAATCTGTAAACTAATATAACATTTATGCACTCAATCTGCATGCATATAGCATTTTCCCCAGCATCACAGGACACCGTGGAGGAATATTTCTTACATAATGATAATATATCATGACATTATTTCCCCTCAGCCACAAAATCTACAATATGTTCAAACCTATTTTCCAAGCCCTGCCTTCAATATGTCTGGAATGTTGTGTGAATATGGTTTGTCTGTTTTAAAGACTCTTGTGCTTTAAATTTTTCCAAATAGGCCTGAGTTGGTAGTGGATTTTTTTTTGCTTTTCATTCTAATTTTGAAAATTACACTGCAGTTTCTTTTCTCCACGGTTCCATTATTCTCATTATTTTCTATTTGTAGCTCTGCCTTTGCTCCTGAGGCTCTCTTTTCCCAAGATCCCAACCTCCCAGCCTCTGAGGTCCAAATAATTAGTCTGCAGCACTACATTTTGATTTATCTGGTGTCTGGTGATTTTGATAATGTTGGCCCTCCATTGAGATGACAATGGTTTCTCGTTTATTCTCCTTTCTTTCTGTGCCCTTGAATTCCAATCCTCTTAGAATCTGTGATTGTAAATATGATGGTTTTCCAAATGATTTTGTTATGTGTGCGAATTTGTGCCTATGGGATATGCACAATTCCCAAAAAAGGAATTTTTTTCTCAGAAAGATTGAATGCCTTAATGAAATTGAATGATAAAAAAATTATTTCATGCCTAGAAGTTATTATGCCTTTATGTTTTCACTGCAATAAAATAATTAGAATTTTGTACATATTAATTTCCATTATGTCAGATTAATTATTTTCTGATATATGTGTTTGTGCCATACTATCCCTTTCATATCATTGTTTATATTAAGTTATTCAAATTTCACTCCCTTTAAAAGATTAAATTTTCTGTCAAACATATCCCTTTCAGTGTATAATTTTGTATTGAATACATTTGCAACACATTTAAGAAGGCCATTCATTGCTCCCTTTCTCCACATGATGTGGTATGTGATCAAATATCAATAGAATGGATTGATAACTAAGAAAAGTTTTTCAGGGCTCCCAGAAAAAATCTCTACATGGCAGTGTCATGAAAGGGTTTGAGAGGGGAATAATTTCTTCTTTGTTCATCTGGATTTTCTTTGTTTTTTATAATTATTATAGAAATATTAAAAGGGTTTAATAATGATTGAAGAGAGCAATGCATGCCTCTGTGAATATGCCAATCACCAGGGAATATAAACATTAGATAAATAAGATATTGGTTTAATATTTATCATTGACACAGATTTGTTTTAAAAATTAATGTTGATGTCCAAAGAAGCCTATAAAAGTGAGGTATTGTTCATATTTATTAGTAGTGTTTGAAAGATGATCTGGCCAAGTTTTAGAACATGATTCACCATTAAGTTTCTTTCTTGAGATGTGTGCATAGGTGCACTGTAAAGAGTTATGCCCCATTATTTTGTAAGGTCATGTGTTTGCTCTTCACTACACGCTTTTGTATGTTCATGTACGATTGATAACCATTGCTAAAAATTTGATGAAGGGAAAGAGGATGGTGGGATTCAAACAGGAACTTTTGTAATTACCTAGTTCTCTAAAGGGGTCATTTGTTTGTTTTACTTCATTATTGGATTCTATAATCAATTTTTCATAGAATGGATGAGCCATACATTCTGCTTGGTGAACTAGGTCCTTATTTTTATGAATCATTCCTCTCTCCCAAGATATCTTGCGTATAGTTGACTGCCTCTTTGTCAACTAATGGAAATTAACAGTGATTTTCTCTCCTGTGTGGGAAGAGATTATCACAAAACATAGGAGAAATTTTGATTTTGGGATATGTTTATCCTGAGTTCCAGCGTTTTGTTTGTGTATGTATGGGTTCTGCTTTTTCGTAAGAATGAGTTTAATTTTATTTCCAATTCTTTCTAAAAAAATTACAGTATGATGTAAGAACACTTATACATATATATGGATACCTACATTAAAATCTCACTGCACTGGAGAATGACACAAAGATATCTAGAAAACCAGGAAAGGTTTTCTTGAAAAAATAAAACCTGTAGCCTCCCAACCATTCAGTAAACAAACATGAAGTCCTGTAAAATGATTTCCTCTGAATTATCGTATTAAAATTGTGATTATAAATGAATAGGGAGGCCCGGGTTCGGGTCCCGAGGCCTCCTTGTGAGGGCACGCTGGCCTGAGCGGTGCGGTAGGCTGATGCAGCAACCTCACGGCAGGAAGCGGGTATGGCGCAATGGATAGAGCACCTGTTTACCATATGAGAGGCCCTGGGTTCACTTCCCAGTGCCTTCTTGTGAGGGCAGGCCGGCTTGCACGGCGCCGTGGACTGATGCAGCAAGACCTCACAGCAAGGGGGAGATAAGCAGACACGGAGAAGACATTCAGCGAATGAACACAGCAGCACAAAGAGCAAGGGGGGGGATAAATAAAATAAAATAAATAAATCTTTAAAAAAAATAAATAAATGAATGGAAGTATCACTGAGAAGACTTTGGGTTCCTCCAAATATTTTTCTCCAAGTTAGAGTAGTTTAACATTATTTCATCAACAATTAGGAAGAAAATCTTTTCCAAAAATTTACTTAAAAAAGGCATTCCAAAAAAATTATATTCCTGAAGCCTCTTAATTTAAAAAAAATTACTATTTAAAATGGCTGAAAATTTCATTTCCAATTAGCATTGAAACGGTGTTTGTGAAAAATACTTTCTCTCTAAGTAAAGTTTTATTAGTACTTGATAATAGATATTTAATCATTCTTTTAAAATTGGATTTTACTGAATACTTTAATTTTTTTTCTTTTTTAAATACACCAAATTTGGATATGAGAGACTATCATTCTAATCAGAGTTATACCTAGTTTTCACCTCCAAATTGCCCCATTCTTGTTTTGTTAAATACACATTTTTTTTCACAGAATCTGTAAGCTAATAAAACATTAATGCACTGGACCATCATAGTCATAAAACTTTCTTTGAGCATCACATGACTCCGTGGTGGGATATTTCTTACATCATGATAGAACATCATGACATTTTTCACCCCTAGCCAGAGAAAATACCATATGTTCAAACCTATTTTCCAAGCCCTTCCATCAACATGTCTATAAAATTGTGGGTATGTGGTGTGTCTGTTTAATACACTTGTGTTTTAAAATTTTCCACAGAGTCCTGAGATGGCTAGCGGAATTTTTTTCCCTTTTCATTCTATTTTTCAGAATTACAGAGAAGTTTCTTTTCTCCAGGATTCCTTTCTTCTCTCTTTTTTCTATTTTTAACAGTGCCTTTTTTTCTGTGGCTCTCTTTTCCAAAGAACCCATCCCCTATTCCCCTGAATTCCAAATAATTATTCTGCATCAAGGACTAATTATTAGTCAGTTTTCATTGCAAGAATGAGTTTGATTTTATTTCCAAATCTTTCTAAAAAATTACAATGTAGCATAAGAACACTTATATATGTATGGATACCTACATCACAACCCCCTACACAGTAGAATGACACAAAGATATAGAGAAAATCAGAAAAGACTTTCTTGAAATAAAACCTGGAGCTTCCTAACCATTCAGTAAACATTCATGAAGTCATGTAAAATGATTTCCTAAAAACTATCAATTTAAATTTGTGATTACAATAAATGAAGCATCACTGAGAAGAATTTGGTTTCTTCCAATTATTTTTCCTGAAGTTAGAGAAGTTTAACATTATGTCATCAACAATTTGGAAGAAATAATTTCTTCTTTGCTCATCTGGAATTTCTTTCTTTATTTTACTTATTATAGAAATATTGTATTGGTTTAATATTGAAGAGAGGAATACAGGCCTCTGTAAATATACCAACCACCACGGAATGTACAAATTGGGTAAATAGGATAATGGCTTAATATGTTTCATTGAAACAGATTGCTTAAAAAAATATTCATGATGTCAGAAAATGTAAATAAATTTTGCTGCATCATTTATACTTATTAGGGATGTTTGAAAGATGCTCTGGCCAAGTTTTAAAAAAATGACTCACAATTAAATTTCATCTTTGAGATGTGTTCATAGGACCTCTGTACAGAGTTATGCTGCTTATATTGTAAGGTCACGTGTTTTCCTCTTCACTACAAGTTTGTGTATTTTCATGAGTGGATGATATCCATCGCTAAAAAATTGATGAAGGGAAATAGGGTGGTGTGGGTCAAATGGAATTTTAGAATTACGTATTACTCTAATGTGGTCCTTTTTTGTTTTTCTCAATTGTTGGATTCTCTAATCATGTGTGCATAGAATGGAGGGCTGTACATTCCCGTTGATGGACTAGGTTCTTATGTTTAATATCCATTCCTCTCCCCCAAGATAACTTGTGAACTGTTGACTCCCTGTTTGTCAACTAATGGTCCTTACCAGTGACTATTCTCTACTGTTTGGGAAGGGACTTTCACAAGCCATAGGAGAAATTTAGAGTTTGGGAGCTGTTTATTTTGAGTTCCAGCATTTTATGTGTGCATCTGTGGATTCTGCTTTCTTTGTAAGAATGTTATGGATTTTATTTCAATTCCTTCTAAAAAATTACAATATGGCATAAGAACACTATATATATATGGATACCAACATCACAATCTCACAGCACTGGAGAATGACATAAAGATATTGAGAATATCAGGAAAGGCTTTCTTGAAACAAAACCTTGATCCTCTGAAGCATTCAGTAAACAATCATGAAGTCATGTAAAATGAGTTTCTCTGAATTATCAATTTTAATTTGTGAATATTAAAAAATGGAGGGATCACTGCGAAGAATTTGGTTTCCTCTGATTATTGTTCTCCAAGTTAGAGTAGTTAACATTATTTCAACAATTAGGAAGAAAATCGTTTCCAAAAATTTATTTGAAAATGGCATTCCACACAAACTCATATCACTGAAGCCTCTTTATATTAAAGAATTTACTTTTTATAAGGGCTAAAAATTTCCTTTTCAATTAGCATTGATGGGGTGTGGAAAAATTATTTCTCTCTAAGAAAAGATTTATTAATAGATGATAACAGATATTTAACCATTCTTTTAAAATTTTATTTTGCCAATTACTTTATCTTTTTTCATTTTTAATACACCAAATTTCCATTTGAGAGACTATCATCCTAATCTTAGTTATATGTATTTTTCACCTCCAAACTACCCCATTCTCATTTCTGTAAATAAACATTTTTTAACAGAATCTGTAAACTAACAAAACACTTATGCACTCAATCATCATACACATAAAACTTTTTTAGAGCATCACATGACACCATGGTGGAATGTTACTTACATCATGATAAAATACCAAGACATTATTTCCCCATAGACACAGACCATACCATATATTCAAAATTGTTTTTCAATCCCTGCCTTCAACATGTCTAGAAAGTTGTGTGTATGTGGTCTGTCTGTTTTAATCACTCTTGTGTTTTAAATTTTTCCAAATAGCCCTGAGGTGACTAGTGGATTTTTTTTTCCTTTTCATTTTAATTTTGAGAATTAGTGTGCAGTTTCTTTTCTACAGGATTCCGTTCTCCTTTTTCTTTTCTTTTTTTTTTTGACAGTGCCATTTCTCCAGATGCTGTCTTTTCCACAGAAAAGACTCTGCCCTTGTATTCCATTGCTCTGAGTATCTCTCATTGGAAAAACGATGGTTTTCCTAGTGATCTTGTATGTGTCAGAATTTGTGCCAATGGGATAAGGGACATTCCCAAAGATGAATTTTTTACTCAGAAAGAATGAATGCCTTAATGAAAATTGCATGGTAAAAATAAATTATTTCATGCCTTGAAAGATTATTAGTTCTTAATGTTCTACATATAATAAAATAAATATAATCTTGTTTTAATTTATTTCCCTTATAAGAGATGAATTATTTTCCTTTATAAGTGTTTGTGCCATACTATCTCTTTCTTATCATTGACAATATTCAATCTAACCAAATTTTACTCCCTTTTAAAATTTACATTTTCTGTCAAACTTATATTGATTTCAGTATATAATTTTATTTTAAGACGTTTGAACGTTTAGAAAGGCCATTGATTGCTACCATTCTCCACATGATATGGTATTTATCCTGTATCAATGGAATGGATAAATAACCAAAAACTTTTTTTCAAGGACACCCAGAGAAAAACCTATATATGGCAGTGTCAACAAAGGGTTTGAGAGGTGAATAATTTCTTCTTAGTTCTTCTGGATAGTCTTACTTTATTATAATTATTATAGAAATATTGAATGGGATTAATATTCAAGACAGTAATGCATGCCTCTGTGAATATACCAATCACCAGGGAATGTACACATTGGATTAATAGGATACTGTTTTAATATAATTCATTGAAACAGATATGTTTTAAAAAATATTGTTGATGTCAGAAATAGCACGCAAAAGTGAAGCATTATTCATAATTATTAGTCGTGTTCAAAAGACGGTCTGGAAATTTTTAAAAAAATGATTCACACTTAAATTTCCTACTTAAGATGTGGGCATAGGTGCACTGTAAGGAGTTATTCCCCTTTATTTTGTAAGGTCATGTGTTTTGATCTTCACTTCATGTTTTTATATGTTCATTTATGAATGATATCTGTTGCTAAAAAATCAATGAAGGGAAAGAGGTTGCAGTGAGACAAGCAGGAAATTTTTTAATTACCTATTTCTCTAAAGTGGTCCTTTTTTGTTTTTCTTCATTGTTGAATTCTATAATCACGTGTGCATGGAATGGATTGTAGTACAATATGTCTGAGAGATTAGGTCCTTATTTTTATGAACCATTCTTCTTCCCCATAATATCATGTTAACAGCTGACTCCCTCATTGTCAACTAATGGACCTTAAAAATGACTTTTGTCTCCTGTGTGGGAAGAGACTTTCATAAGACATAGGAGAAATTTTTTATTTGGGAGCTGTTTCTTCTGATTACCATTGTTTTGTTAGTGTATTTGTGGATTCTACCTTCTTTGAAAGAATGTTTGATTTTATTTCCAATTATTTCTAAAAAATTGCAATATGGCATAAGAACACTTATATATATATGGATACCTACATCACAACCCCACTGCACTAGAGAATGACACTAAGATATCCAGAAAATCAAAACTGGAGCATCCTAATCATTCAATAAACAATCATGAAGTCAGGAGAAATGATTTAATCTGAATTATCGATTAAAATTTGTGATTAATAAAAAATGAGGAATCACAGAAAAGAATTTGGTTTCCTCCAATTCCAAGTTAGAGTAGTTTAATATTATGACATCAACAATTAGGAAGAAAATCAGTTCCAAAAATTTATTTCAAAAAGGCATTCCACACAAACTCATATCACTGAAGCTTCTAAATTTTAAAGAATTTACCATTTAAAAGGGTTAAAAAGTTTCATTTCCAATTAGCTTTGACACGGTGTGTAGAAAAAATTCATTCCATCTAAGTAAAGGTTTATTAGTAGATGATAATAGATATTTAACCATTCTTTTACACTTGTATTTTTCTGAGTACTATCATCCTAATCTGAGTTATATCTGAGTGAACCTCCAAATTGCCCAATTCTTGTTTCTGTAAATACACATTTTTAACAGAATCTAAATAAAAACAAAACATTTATGCACTCAATCATCATACCCATAAAACAATCTTCAATCATCACAGGACACCGTGACGGAATATTTTTTACATCATGATAAAATATCATGTCATTATTAACCCCTAGCCACAGACCATAGCATATGTTCAAAACTCTGTCCAAGTCCTGATGTCAACTTGTCTAGAATGTTGTGTGCATGTGTTGTGTTTGTTTTTAAAACCCCTGATTTTTAAATTTTTCCACATAGTCCTGAGTTGGCTAGTGGATTTTTGTTCCTCTTAATTCTGAATTTGAAAATTAGGATGCAATTTATTTTTCAAGGATTCCATTCTTCTCTTTCATTTCTATTTTTAGCAGTACCTACTCTCCTGCTACTGCCTTTTTGAAATATCCCATTCTCCATGCCCCAGAGTTCCAAATAATTACTCTGCAGCACTAGAATGGCTGTATCTGGTGTATGGTGACTTTTGATAAGGTTGTCCCTTCATTGAGATGGCAATAGTTTCTCATTCTATTCTCATTTCTTCCTCTGCCCATGAATTCCATTGCTCTGAGTATCTCTCATTGGAAAAACGATGCATTTCCTAGTGATCTTATTATATGTGGGAAATTGTGCCAATGGGATATGGGCAATTCTCAAAGAGGAATGTTTTCCTCAGACAGAATGAAAGTCTTAATGGTAATTTCATGGTAAAAAAAAAATTATTTCATGTCTTGAGAGATTATTATATCTGAATGTTCTACCTATAATATAATAAAATAATTAGAATTTTTTAAAAAATTATTTCCATTATATCAGATGAATTATTTTACTTTTTAAAATGTTTGTGCCATATTAACTCTTTCTTATCATTGAGTATATTAAATCTAAAAAATTTCACTCCCCTTTAAAATGTACATTTTCTGTCAAGCTTATATCCATTTCAGTATACAATTTTATATTAAAATTTTTGCAAAACATTTAAAAAGGCCATTCATTGCGACCTTTCTCTACATGATGTGTTATGTGATCATATATCAATGGAATGGATAGATAACTAAAAATTTTCTTTCAAGGACACCCAGAAAAACACCTATTTATGGCAGTGTCAACAAAGTGTTTGAGAGGTGAATAATTTCTTCTTTGATCATCTGGATTTTCTTTCTTTAAGTATTATAGAATATTGTATGGGTTTAATACTGAAGAGAGGAATGCATGCCTCTGTAAATATAGCAATCTCCACAGAATGTACACATTGAGTAAAGAGAATATTGGCTTAATATTTATCATTGAAAAAGATTTCTTTCAAAAAGTATTCGTGATGTAAGAAAATGTAAACAAAAGTTGAGGCATCATTCAAACTAATGTCATGTTTGTAAGATGGTCTGGCCAACTTCTAAATAATGACTCCCAATTCAAGTTCCTCCTTGAGATGTGTGCATAAGTCCCCTGTAAGGAGTTATATCCTTTTATATTTTAAGGTCATGTTTTTTTCCTCTTCTCTACAAGTTTGTGTATGTTCATGTATGAATGGTATCCGTCACTAAAAAATTGATGAAGGGGAAAAGGGTGGTGTGAGACAAACAGGAAATTTTGGAATTACCTATTTCTCTAAATTGGTCCTTTTTCTATTTTTCTTCATTGTTGGATTCTATAATCAAGTGTGCATAGAATGGAGTCCTGTACATTCTACTTGATGGGCTAGGTCTAAATTTTATGAACCATTCCTCTTCCCCATGTTATCTTGTGAGTAGCTGACTCCCTCTTTGTCAAATAATGGTCCTTACCAATCCCTTTTTTCTCCCGTGTGGGAACAGACTTTGAAAATCCATAGAAAAAATTTTGACTTTGGGAGCTGTTTATTCTGAGTTCCAGCATTGTTTCTGTGTATCTGTGGATTCTGCTTTCTTTGTAAGAATGAATTTGATTTTATTTCCAAATCTTTCTAAAAAATTAAAATATGGTATAAGAACACTTATATATATACTTGGATACCTAAATCACAGTCCCATTGCACTGGAGAATGACACAAAAATATCCAGAATATCAAGAAAGGATTTCTTCAAACAAAATTTGGAGCCTCCTTACCATTCAGTAAACAATCATGAAATCATGTGAAAAGATTTGCTCTGAATTATCAAATTAAATTTATGATTATTAAAAAATGGAGGAATCAGTGAGAAGACTTTGATTTCCTCTGATTATTTTTCTGCAGGTTGGATTAGTTTAAAATTATTTCATCAGCAATTAGGAAGACATTCAGTTCCAAAAATTTATTTGAAATAGGCATTCTACAGAAACTCATATCACTGAAGCCTCTAAATTTTAAATAATTTACCATTTAAAAGGGTTTAAAAAGTTTCCTTTCTAATTAGTATTTTCACGGTGTATGGAAAAAGTTTTTCTGTTTAAGTAAAGGTATATTAGTACATGATAATAGATATTTAACCATTCTTTTAAACTTGTATTTTTCTGAGTACTTTATTTTTTTTTCTTTTTAAAATACACCATATTTGGATATCAGACACTATCATCCTAATCTGAGTTATATCTAATTTTCACCTCCCAACTACCCATTCTAGTTTCTGTAAATACACATTTTTAAGAAAACCTTTAAACTAAGAAAATATTTATGCACTCAATTATCATACTCTTAAAACTTTCTTCGAGAATCACATGACACCGTGTGGAATATTTCTTACATCATGAAAAAATATCATGACGTTATTCACCCTTAGCCACAGACCATACCATATTTTCAAAACTTGTTTTCAAGCCCTGTCTTCATCATGTCTGGAAAATTGTGTGTATTTGGTTTGTCTGTTTTAAAGACTTTTGTGTTTTAAATTTTTCCACATAGTCTTGAGTGGGCTAGTGGATTTTTTTTTCCTTTTCATTCTCATTTTGAGTAATAGAGTGCAGTTTCTTTACTCCAGGATTCCTTTCTTCTCTTTCTTTTCTATTTTTAGCAATGCTTTTTCTCCTTAGGCTGTCTTTTCCACAGATCCCATCCTCCATGCCACCGAGTTCCAAATAACTAGTCCGCAGCATTAAATATGATGTATCTGGTGCCTGGTGACTTTTGATAATGTTGGCCTTCCATTGAGTTGACAGTAGTTTCTCATTCCATTCTCATTTCTTCCTCTGCCCTTGGAATCCATTGCTCTGAGTGTCTCTGGTTGGAAAGATGATGGTTTTCCTAGCGATCTTGTTATGTGTGACATAAGAACACACACACACACACACACACACACACACACACACATATATATATATATATATATATATATATATATGGATACTTACATCACAATCCCACTGCACTGGAGAATGACAGAAAGTTATCCAGAAATTTAGGAAATGATTTCTTGAAACAAAACCTGGAGCCTCCCAACCATTCAGTAAATAATCATGAAGTCATGTAAATTTATTTCCTCTGAAATATCAAATTAAATATGTGATTATTAAAAAATAGAGGAATCACTGAAAAGAATTGGGTTTCCTCCGATTATTTTTCTCCAAGTTAGAGTAGTTTAACATTATTTCATCAACAATTAGGAAGAAAATAGGTTCCAGAAATTTATCTGAGAAAGCATTCCACAAAATCTTATCACTGAAGCCCCTTAATTTTAAAGAATTTACTATTTAAAAGGTCTACAAAATGTTGTTCCAGTTAGCATTGACACAGTGTGTGGAAAATTCTTTCTAAGTAAAGTTTTTTAGTAGATTATAATAAATATTTAACCAATTTTAAACCTGTATTTTACTGAGAACTTTAATTTTTTTATTTTTTAAATACACCAAACTTGGATATGAGATACTATCATCCTAATATGAGTTATATCTATTTTTCAGTCCCAAACTACTCCATTCTTGTTTTTGTAAAAACACATTTTCTAACAGAATCTGTAAATAACAAATGATTTATTCACTCAATCATCATACTCATAAATCTTTTTTGAGCATCACATGACACCCTGGTGGAATACTTCTCACATCATGATAATATATAAAGATATTATTCTCTGCTAGCCACAGGCATACCATAGGTTGAAAATTATTTTCCAAGCCCTGCCTTCAACATATCTGGAAATTTGTGTGTATGTCATGTGTCCATTTTAAAGAGTCCTGTGTTTCAATTTTTCCACATAGTCCTCAGTTGGCTAGCGGATTTTTTTCCTTTTAATTCTAATTTTGAGAATAGGGGTGCAATTCTTTTCTCCAGGATTCTATTCTTCTCTTTCTTTTCCATTTTTAGCATTGCCTGCTCTCCTGCTGCTGCTTTACCAAAGACCCCATCTTCCATGCCCCCAAGTTCCAAATAATTACTCTTCAGCACTAAAATGGATGTATCTGGGATCCGGTGACTTTTGATAAAGTTGGCCTTACATTGAGATGACAATAGTTTCTCATTCAATTCTCATTTCTTCCTCTGCCATTGTATTCCATTGCTCTGAGTATATCTCATTGGAAATACGATGGTTTTCCTAGTGATCTTGTAATATGTGGGAAATTGTGCCAATGGGATATGGGCAATTTCCAAACAGGAATTTTTTTTCTCAGAGAGAATAAATGCCTTAATGGAAATTGCATGATAAAAAAATTGTTTCATGCCTAGATGTTATTATGCCTGAATGTTACTCCATTAATAAAATAATTAGAATTATGTTTATATTGATTTCCATTATATCAGACTAATTATTTTCCTTAATAATATTTGTGCCATACTTTGTCTTTCATGTCATCGATTATATTAAATCTAACCAAAAATCTCTCTCTTTAAAAATTTGCATTTCTTGTCACAAATGTCCTTCTCAGTGTTTAAATTTGTATTAAAGGTATTTGCAACATGTTTAAAAAGGCCATTCAATAATCCCTATCTCCGCATGATGCGGTATATGATCATATATCCATAGAATGGATAGATAACAAAAAATTTTTTTCAAGGGCTCACAGAAAAACATCTCTACATGGCAGTGTTAACAAAGGGATTAAGAGGTGAATAATTTCTTCTTTGTTCCTCTGGATTTTCTTTATTATAATTATTATAGAAATATAGAAAGGGTTTAATAAAATTGAAGAAAGCAAAGCATGCCTCTGTGAAAATACCAATCACCAGGGAATGTACACATTGGATAACTAGGATATTGGTTTAATATTTATCATTGAAACAGATTTATTAAAAAAAAATTCTTGATCTCAGAAAAAGCACACACATGTGAGGCATCATTAATACTTATTAGTCATCTTTGAAAGACTGGCCAAGTTTTAAAAAATTATTCACTATTCAATTTTCTCCTTGAGATGTGTGCATAGGTGCACTGTAAGGAGTTATGCCCCTTTATTTTGTAAGGTCATGTGTTTTGCTCTTCACTATTAGTTTTGGTATGATCATGTATGAATGATATCCATCGCTAAAAAATTGATGAAGGGAAATTGGGTGGTGTGCATCAAACAGAAAATTTTTTATTTACCTATTTTTCTTAAGTGGCCCTTTTTTTCTTTTCCTTCATTGTTGAATTCTATAATCACATGTGCTTAGAAAGAATGGCAGTACATCCTCTGTGAAGGACTAAGTCCTTATTTTTTGAACCATTCCTCACACCCATGATAACTTGTGATTAGTTGACTCCCTTTCTCTCAACTAATGGACTTTACTAATCTTTTTCCTCTCCCACTTTGGAAGAGACTCTGATAAGCCACAGGAGAAATTTTGAGTTTGGGAGCTGTTTATTCTGAGTTCCAGGGTTTTGATTGTGTATCTGCAGATTCTATTTTCTTTGTCAGAATAAGTTTGATTTTATTTCCAATTCTTTCTAAAAATTTTCAATATGGCATTAGAACACTTATATATATATGGGTACCTATATCACAATCACACTGAACTGGAGAACGACACTAAGATATCCAGAAAATCAGGAAAGGCATTCTTGAAACAAAACCTGGAGACTCCCAACCATTCAGTAAACAATCATGAAGTCTTGTAAAATGATCTCCTCTGAATTATCAATTAAATATATGATTATTTAAAAATATGGAGGAATCACTGAAAAAAAATTGGTTTCCTTGGATTATTTTCCTCCTAGTTAGACTAGTTTAACATTATTTCATCAACAGTAAGGAATAATTTGGTTCCAAAAATTTATTTGAAAAAGGCATTCCACACAAACTCGTTTCACTGAAGCCTCTTAATTATAAAGAATTTACAACTTAAAAGGGCTAAAAATGTTCATTTCCAATTAGCATTGACATGGTGTGTGGAAAAATTCTTTCTCTATAAGTTTTATTATTAGTTGATAATATATATTAAACCATTCTTTTAAAATTGTACTTAATGAATACTTTAAATTATTTTTCTTTTTTATATATACCAAATTTGGATATGAGAGTCTATCATCCTAATATGAGTTATATCTTGTTTTCACCTACAAACTGCCCCATTCTTGTTTCTGTAAATACAATTTTTTTCAAAAATCTGCAACCTAACAAAGCATTTATGCACTCAGTCATCATAATCCTTAAACTTTCTTTGAGCATCACATGACACCATGCTGGAATATATCTTACATCAAGATAAAATATCATGACATTATTCCCCCTTAGCCACAGACCACACAATAGGTTCAAAACTATTTTTCAATCCCTGACTTCATTATGTCTGGAAAGATCTGTGGATTTGGTGTGTCTGTTTTAAAGAATCTTGTGTTTTAAATTTTTCCACATAGTCCTGATTTGGCTAGTGGATCTTTTTTTCCTTTTCATTCTAATTTTTAGAATTGGAATGAAGTTTCTTTACAGCAGGATTCCTTTCTTCACTTTGTTTTCTATTTTTGCAGTGCTTTTAATCCTGGGACTGTCTTTTCCAAAGATCCCATGCTACATGATCCCGAGTTCCAAATAATTTGTCTGTAGCACTAAAATTTGATGTATCTCACGTCTGTTGACATTTGATAAGGTTTTCCCTCCATTGAGATAATAACTTCTCATTGTATTTTGATTTCTTGCTTTGCCCTGGGATTCCACAGCTCTGAGTGTCTCTGTTTGGAAATACAGTGCTTTTCCAAAAGATCTTGTTATGTGTGGGAATTTGTGCCAATTGGATAGAGGCAATTCGCAAAGAGGAATTTATTTCTCAGAAAGAATGAATGACTTAATGGAAATTGCATGATAAAAAAAAATATTTCATGTCCAGAAGTCATTATGCCTGAATGTTACTCCATTAATAAAATAATTAGAATTTTGTTTATATTAATTTCCATTATATCAGACATATTATTTTCATTTATAAACTTTGTGCCATACTATGTCTTTCATATCATTGATTATATTAAATCTAACCCAATTTCACTCCTTTTAAAAATTTACATTTGCTGTCAAACATGTCCTTCTCAGTGTATAATTTTATATTAAAGGCATTTTCTGAAAGAAGAAACAAGGAGCCAGGTAAACTTAGATTGAACCCCAAAACGAGAACACATTCTTGGAACTGAACACATTTCCTTGATTTAGAAAAGAAAACAGGATGTGAAGACCGAGGCCCTTAGGGCAAGGAACTATGTTTGTGCTTATGCTTCTTGGTAGATTGCCAGAAAAAGAAATGTTCTTGCTGAAGTAAGGACAAAACAGATTGTGGGCTAGGTTAGGCTATTTTGAGAACAATAAACTCTGCTGTAAGCTGAATAAAAGAGAAGGTCACAGTAACCTCAGGGCTGTTTTGCCTGAGTGAGCTGCAGCCCTCTGCTTCACATACATCAACTTATCTGACTCTTCCTTTGTCCCTCACTCTGATAACAACATATTGGCACTCAACATGGGGCCTGAGCTGAGTTGGGAATCAGGTTGACTGAACGGGTGTTTAAGAGCTGCGCAGTTGGTACACAGAGCCATCGGGAGAAACAGAGATTATGGGTAGTTCCCCGACCCAGATTGATGAGTATGTGGGGATTTTGAAATCTCTTCTTCATAGTTCAGGGGTGAGAACTAAGGAACATTTCATACGAGAGCTGTTACACTTGATACAGCAGCATTGTTATTGGTTTTCCCCTTCAAAATGAAACCAATTAAATCCTAAAGTCTGGCAGGATGTGGGGAAGGCTCTTAGATGAGCTCATCAGCATGGAGAATTTGTTTCGGCTGATGTCTGGGCTGCTAATCAGCAAATTGCTCTGGCTATATGACCTTTCCAGAGTGATGAAGACTTACCGCAGGATTCCGGTCCTCTTAATGTTGGTGTGTCTACCTCTCCAATCCCTGTGGATTCTCTGGAAAATTCCTCTCAGGAGATATTTTCTGAGGAGGCTGAAGAGTGGCCTGCGCCATCACGTCCTGAGCCACCAATGGTCCCTTCATCTCCCATATATCCTTCCCTAAATCCCTTTTTGTCCCATCCTGAAGAATTTAAGAATAGGGGAGACTCCTCCATAATTTTGGAAAAAATTTAAATAGATTGGAAGATTTATTTCAAACTCAATGTAAGGTTAATGCATTTCCTGTCTCCGCTGATGTTTCCCTTCCCGAGGATACCTCCACTGACGATTCATAGTATAAGACATGCCGTAACTGTTTTAAATGTCCTGTTGATGCATATTTGAATGAGACTCCAGTATCCCCTACTAGCATTGCTTCCCCTGATGCCTTATTGCTTCCTATTACTAGACAAGCTTTCCCTCTGAATCCCCAATATCCTCAAGGTGGCCTTAATGTTGCCCGTGACCCATTGATTTTCAATTTTATAAAAATTTTAAAACCTATATCTCAAATTATGCCCTGAATTCACCTTATTTACAGGGTCTCCTGGGTTCATGTGCTAATGAAAATTTAATGATCCCAACTGATTGGGAAACTTTGGTGAAAACTGTACTAGAAGCTGGTCAGTATTTACAGTTTAAATCTTGGTGGAGGGATGAGGTGGAATGAATAACCCATGCAAATGCAGTGCGGAATCCTCCTGGATTCACTTTTGATGAACATACTGGGACTGGTACAGCTGCTCCTTTGCATGCTCTGGCCCAACTGGGAAATACTGCTTTAGATCAAATAGAAGATATTTGCTTGTGGGCCTGGTCTAAATTATCTTCTTCCAGTGAAGTTGATAAAGTTTTTACAAAAATAAATCAAGGCCCAAATGAACCATATACTGATTTTTGGCTCATCTTCATGACGCCATTCGCAAGGTAGTTACTCATGCAGAAACTCAGTCTGTTTTGCTGCTTATGTTGGGATTTGAAAATGCTAATGTGTATTGTCAAAAGGCATTATTACCAATAAAACAGAAGGGAGTACCATTGAAGACTACATACACATATGCCGTGATGTGGGCTCTGGTACCTTTAATGCCAATTTATTATCTTCGGCTTTTTTGCAAATGACTAAGGCTTGACAATCCACTGCTAGATGTAAGTGTGGAAAGACAGGTCATTATAAGCAGTATTGTCATTGGCAAATGAATCTAAAGATCAATCTTCTGCTATGCTGCCAGGGGTATGTAGACATTGTGGCAAAGGTAAGCATTGCACTAATAAATGCCATTCCCTTAAAGATAAATTTGGTAATATCATTTCTGAGAGAAATTCAGGAAATGGAACAATGGGGCCGACCCGGGGCCTGAAACCCAAAACGGGCACTTTTCGACCTATGCTTCACCAATATCCAGTCAGCTCTGGTCAGGAACATCAGGTACTCAATTCCCAAGAGGAGGAATGAAAATACAGGATTTATTTCATGCTACACAGGATAGTGCTGCATTGGACATACTTAATCCCTATAAATATACTATAATTCTGGCACAAGGCATTGTTCAAATTCCGACAAATATTTATGGCCCTTTGCCATCAGGAAACGTGGGATTGGTTATTGGACGCAGTAGCTTGACTATGAAAGGGGTGCAAGTACATTTGGGAATTATAGATGCTGATTATGAAGGTCAAATTTATATTATGATGTCTGTGTCACAACCTCATACATTTTTGCCCAGGTAGCCCATCTCTCAGCTATTACTCTTGCCCTATCAGCAGGGTAGGGCTTCATCAGAAAAAAGAACAGGAGGCTTTGGAATTACTAACCATCAAGTTTTTTGGCAAACTTTGATCAAGCAGGATTGTCCCACTATTCAGGTTGTTTTTGAAGATGGTATTACTATTTCCGAATTAGTGTACACAGGAAACTATGTTTCCATCATTGCTGCTGCAAAATGGCCTGAAGAATGGCCGCAGCATACTGTGAAAGGAACTTTTGTAGGACTTGGCACACTAAATGAGATTGGCCAGGCCCTCCCTCCTATCCAGTGTTATGGCCCTGATGGACAAGAGGCAAAACTCCAGCCCTATACAGCTCCCATTTCACTTACCCTCTGGGGACGTGATTTATTGCAGCAATGGGGAGCTACTTTAACTATTCCAACTATTTCCACTCCTGCCAAGCAGAATTTATTAAATACGGGATTTAACCCCCTTTTAATAACAAAGCATGACCACAAGGCAGTTCAAAGTCAACCTGGGGATCACAGGGGATTGGGTTATACAAGCTTACAGGATTTAGAATAGGGGCCACTGTTCATCATTATGCTCTGCCATTAAAATGGAAAACTGATAAACCAATATGGGTAGAACAGTTGCCCTTAATGAAAGAAAAAATGGAAGCTTTACACCAACTTGTTGCAGAGCAGTTACAGTTAGGACCTATTGAACATACCACTAGTCCTTGGAATTCCCCTATTTTTGTCATAAAGAAAAAATCAGGGAAATGGAGAATGCTTACTGATTTAAGAAAGATCAATGAAATAATTCAACCTATGGGCACACTCCAGTCAGGATTACCTAACCCCGCATTAATAACTAAAAATTGGTCCTTGATAGTTATAGATTTAAAAGATTGTTTTTACACCATCCATTTACAGCCATCAGATTATGAAAAATTTGCATTTACAGTACCTGGGTTTAATAATGCATCTCCTACTCAGTGGTACCAATGGAAGTTATTGCCGCAGGGTATGTTGAACAGTCCCACTGTATGCCAACATTTTGTCCAACAACCACTTGACAAACTTAAAAGGAAATATCTGTCATTATTATGTTATCATTATATGGATGATATTTCACTAGCACATGAAAATGAGCAACAATTACAGCTAATCTTTATGGATGTACAAAAATTTTTCAAAGCATATTGCCTTGTTATCACCACTGAGAAAATGCAATTTTCTACTCCCTGGAAATACTTGGGTTATCGATTAGATGAACAAACTATTCATCCGCAAATGTTGGAAATTAGGAAGGATACTTTAAAAACCTTAAATGACTTTCAAAAGTTGTTAGGAGACATTAATTGGCTTCGGCCTAGCTGTGGTATTCCTAATTATATGCTTCAACATTTATTTAGAACACTAGAGGGTGACTCTCAATTAAATAGTCATCATATTTTAACTCCTGAGGCTTTGCAGGAATTAACTAAAAATGAAAATATTATCCATGAGGTGCAATTGCAATATATTGACTCTTTTGAGCAATTACGTTTATTTGTTATTCATACTCTTTTTCCCCTACTGGAATTTTAACACAGGCTGACCATATTATTGAAGGGATTTTTTAACCTAATAAACAGTCAAAATTATTGGAAACTTATTTAAATAAAATGGCACAAATTGTAATAAAAGTTCATTTATGCTTATGACAACTGTGTGGAATGGAACCACAAGAAATAATTTTACCTCTTACAAAAAAAAAATAGATCAAGGTATTTTGTTAAATGAGCCTTGGCAGATAGCCACCAGTGACTATTTTGGCATATTGGATAATCATTTTCCTAAAATTAAACTTTTCCAATTTCTGAAATTACAAAGTTGGATATTACCTAAAAAGGTAATTGATTCCCCAATTCCGGAAGCGCAAACATATTTTACTGATGCCAATAAATTTTTGGTAGTCAGTTATTGGTCCCCACAACATGCTAAGACTGTTCAAAGGCTATTTACATCAGTACAAAAAGCAGAATTGTTTGTGATCGCATTGTGATTAACTGACCAAGAAACTGCTCTTAATATTGTTACAGACTCACAATATTGTTATGCTGTAGTAAAACATATAAAAACTGTTCATATTCCTTTATCAGATTCAGAATTGCATAGTTTATTTCATCAGTTACAAAATTTAATTTGGCAAAGACAGTATCCTCTCTATATCACTCATATACGAGCACACACTACATTATCTGGCCCTCTTACTGAAGGTAATCGATGCATTGATTCCCTCATCAGAACTGTTCAATCTGCTCAATTGGAACATGATCAATTTCACACCAATGTAAAATGCCTAAAACATTCCCATTCTATTACTTGGGCACAAGCTTGACTGATCATTCAAAATTACCCCAAATGTCAAGCCATTCATGTACCTTACTTGCTTCCTGGTGTAAACCCTCATGGAGATACTATTAATCATATTTGGCAAATGGATGTTACTATCTTTCCTCAATTTTGTAAATTAAAACATATTCATCATTCAGTAGATACTTATTCTTCTCTGTCCTGGGCTATGGCCCTCCCTACTGAAAAAAGTGACAGTGTCATCACTCCTTTGTTGGAAGCATTTACTCACATGAGCGTTCCAAAAATTATCAAAACAGATAATGCTCCTGCACATGTTTCACTCAAATGTAGGACGTTCTTTCACAGTTACAATATTACTCATGTGATGGGTATTTCCTATAACAGCACAGGTGAAGCTATCCTTGAACATAAAAACAGAACTCTGAAGGCTATGTTTGAAAAACAAAAAGGGGGAGACTATGTGGATACCCCCAAGAGAAGACTTATGAAAGCCTTGTACACACTCAATTTTTTGAATGAGGATGCAAATGATTGCACACCAATGAGTAAATATTGGCCTGGGGAAAATTACAACCATTAGAGCAAACTGTTTGGTACTTGAATTTGGACACAAACCAATGGGAACCGGTGACTGTTATCCAGTGGGGCCATGGTTTTGCTTTTATTTCTATAGGTACAGTGAAGGTGTGGGTTCCAGATAAAAGAATAAAATTACATCATTAACCCTCAACAGTCCATGGATGAAGAAATGAAGGAGGTGAGATGCAGAGTGGAAGGAATAAATCTTAATAAAACCAGAAATACTTTCATGTTCCCTACTAAGAGGACTGAAATGGCTGCAACACCAACGTGGGGGCAATTAAAGAAATTGACCCAAGAGGGAGAGGTGATGGTGAGATGTCAAGGAGTGCCTCTCAACCCTGTAACTCTGTTTTTGGCCATGCTAGCCATTGCTACTATACGGGTAAGTGGGGTCATAGTGATAGTAACTATACATATTGGGCCTACATACCTAATCCACCTCTACTAAGAGGTATGTCCTGGACAGATCCTCCAATTGTGGTTTATAATAATTTAACTGCCCGATTTCCTGGGCCCTTTGACACCCATGGGCCGTTGAAGCCTGAGGAGGAAGGAAAATTAATTAGTAATTACTCTACAGGAGTGGAAGGCATGCCCATATATTTTGGAGAGGGGGATCAATTTTTGAAAATACACTATCAATTGTGGTTAAGTATTGGGGAAAATGGTACCCATAATCACCATTCCATATATGCACTTGCCATGTAAGGATTTAGAGGCAATATTTCTCAGAATGAAATTCCTATTCCTGTGGGGGTTCCCATGTGCCAGATTCCTTATGTGTATGCTGACAGTCCTGTATTTCCATGGACTGTGTGTCATGGCTCAGAACCACGACTGTTAATTAATAATTTCTATGGAATCGTCAATGATTGGAGTCCTGAGGGTTCTGCTCGTGGAAAGGGCCAGCCATTTGACCTGAAATGGCATAAGGAGAACAAAAGCATAAATACACATGCAAATGATTCCATTAGCTGGCATGGGGGAGGATTTACACCACCTAATTCTTTCATGGTGGGACATCCCACTCAACCCCATCTGTGGAAATTAGCCTCGGCTTTTCACTCTGTTAGTTTTTGACAGGGACACATTTCAAATATAAGTACCAATTATACTCTTAAATTTACTCATAATAATATGGAATAGGCTAGGGCTTGTGTGCTCCTTCCTTAAGTTTTATTATTGGGTAATATTACTTGTAATAGTAGTAACGGTGCAATAAAATGTCTGAACAACTTCTCTTTATATATATGTATTAACAAATCTATTACTTTCCCAAATATGTCTAGTCTTTTCATCTTAAGAGCAAGAATTGGAGTGTGGTTACCTGTGCAGATGAATCGAGAATGGCAGGATACCCCAGTTATGGGGATATTGACTTCAATATCTAAAAGATTGTTGAAAAGGGCAAGAAGATTCATGGGAGTGTTATTAGCTGTAGTTATGTGTATTATAGCCATAACAGCAACAGCGGCCACTGCAGGAATAGCCATTCAACAAGAAGTTCAAACTGCTGATTTCATGCGAACATGGCAACAAAATTCAGAACAATTATGGGGAAGTCAAAGAGAAATAGACTCAGAAATACATGAGGAACTAGCGGACCTAAGACAAACAGGTATTTTGTTATGAGATCAGATTCAAGCTATGAAATTACAAATGAAAATGAAATGTCATTGGAATAAAACATCTTATTGTATTGCTCCTGTGCTTTACAATGCAACTTGCAACTTGGGACTCGGTAAAAAACATCTTCTGAATCATGATAACTTAACTGAGGAAATCCTATACTTGCAATAGAAAATACATCAGACATTTGAAAAACAATTACAAGCTATGACTGGGGACCAGATTTTTGAAGGTTTAATGAACGGGTTACAACAATTGCATCCTAAACAATGGTTACATGGTTTATCAGGATCTGTTTTGTTCATACATATAACTGTATAAATATTGTGTTTTCTATATTGTTTATTCTGCAGAAGATCATGACAACTTAACCAATTAATGCACCAGCAGTCTGCTACAGCGCACATCATGCTATTGCAATTAAAAATAAGGGGGAAATGAAGGAAGAAACAAGGAGCCAGATAAACTAAGATTGAACCTGAAAATGGGAACACATTCTTGGAACTGAACATAGTTCTTTGGATTAGAAAAGAAAACAGGATGTGAAGCCCGAGGCCCTTAGGGCAAGGAACTATGTTTGGGCTTATGCTTCTTGGTAGACTGCAAGAAAAAGAAATGTTCTTGCTGAAGTAAGGACAAAACAGATTGTGGGCTATGTTAGGCTATTTTGAGAACAATAAAATCTGCTGTAAGCTGAATAAAAGAGAGGGTCACAGTAACCTCAGAGCTGTTTTGCCTGAGGGAGCTGTAGCCCTCTGCTTCACATACATCAACTTTTCTGACTCTTCCTTTGCACCTCACCCTGACAACAACAATTTGCAACACGTTTAAGAAGGCCATTCAATGCTCCCTTTCTCCGCATGATGTGGTATGTGATAATATATCAATAGAATGGATAGAAAATCAAATTTTTTTTCAAGAGCTCACAGAAAAACATCTTTACATATCAGTGTCAACAAAGGGTTTGAGAGGTGAATAATTTCTTCTTTGTTCATCTGGATTTTTTTATTATAATTATTATAGAAATAAGGAAAGGGTTTAATAATGATTCAAGAGAGCAAAGCATGCCTCTGTGAATATGCCAACCAGGAAATGTACACATTGGATAACTAAGATATTGGTTTAATATTCATCATTGAAACAGATTTGTTAAAAAAAATTGTTGATCCCAGAAAAAGCACACAAATGTGAGGCATCATTCATACTTATTATTCATCTTTGAAAGACGGTCTGGCTAAGTTTTAAAAAATGATTCATTACTCAATTTCCTCCTTGAGATGTGTGCATAGTTGCACTGTAAAGAGTTATGCCCCTTTATTTTGTAAGGTCGTGTGTTTTGGTCTTCACTACAAATTTTTGCATGTTCATGTATGAATGATATCCATAGCAAAAAATTTGATGAAGGGAAAGAGGGTGGTTTGCATCAAACAGGAAATTTTGGCATTACATATTTCTCTAAAGTGGTCCTTTTTTTGTTTTTCTTCATTGTTGGATTTTATAATCACGTCTGCATAGAATGGAGGGTTGTACATTCTGCTCGATTGACAAGGTCCTTATTTTTATGAACCATTTTTCCCCACCATGATATCTTGGGAATAGTTGACTACATCTTTGCCAACTATTGGTCCCTGACAAAACCTTCCTCTCCTGTGTGGGAACAGACTTTCACAAGCCATAGGAGAAATTTTGAGTTTGGGAGCTGTTTATTCTGATTTCCACCATTTAGATTGTGTATCTGTGGATATTGCTTTCTTTGTAAGAATGAATCTGTTTTTTTTTTCAAATCATTCTAAAAAATTACAATATGGAATAAGAACACATATATATATTTGGATACATGCATCACAATCCCATTGCACTGGAGAATGACACAATGATATCCAATAAATTAGGAGGGTTTTCTTGAAACAAAACCTAGATCCTCTTAACCATACAGTAAACAATCATGAAGTCATGTAAAATGATTTCCTCTGAATTAGTGATTTAAATTTGTGATGATTAAAAAATGTAGGAATCACTGAGAAGCATTTTATTTCCTCCTATTATTTTTCTCCAATTTGTGTAGTTTAATATTATTTCATAAACTATTAGGAAGAAAATCAGTTGCAACAATTTATATGAAAAAGGCCTTCCACAAAAACTCATACCACTGAAGCCTCTTAATTTTTAAAAAAATTATTATTTAAAAGGGATAAAAATTTTCATTTTCATTAAGCATTGACACAGTGTGTGCAAAAATTCTTTCTGTTGAAGAAAGATTTGTTAGTAGATGATAATAGATATTTAACCATTCTTTATAAATTGTATTTTACCGAGTATTTTAATTTATATTTCTTTTTAAAATACACCAAATTTTGACATGAGAGACTATCATTTTAATCTGAGTTATATATAGTTTTCACCTCCAAAGTGCCCATTCTTGTTTTTGTAAATGTACATTTTTAACAGAATCTGTAAACTAACAAAACACTTATGCACTCGATCTTCATACTCATAAATCCTTCATCGAGGCTCACATGACTCCGTGGTGAAGTATTTCTTACATCATGATAAAATATCCTGACATTATTCCACCCTAGCCACAGACCATACCACAAGGTTCAAAACTATTTTCCAAGCCCTGCGTTCAACATGTCTGGAAACTTATGGGTATGTGGTGTGTCTGTTTTAAAGACTCTTGTGTTTTAATTTTACCATATAGCCCTGTTTTGGCTAATGGTTTTTCTTTTTAATTCTAATTTTGAGAATTATGGTGCAATTTCTTTTCTCCTGGATTCCATTCTTCTGCTTCTTTTCTCTTTTTAGCAGTGCCTACTCTCCTGCTGATTCCTTTTCCAAAGATCCCATCCTCCATAAACCCAGTTCCCAGTTTTACACTGTATCACTATAATGGATGTATCTGGTGTCTGGTGAATTTTGATAATATTGGCCCTCCATTGAGATGACTATAGTTTCTCATTGTATTCTCATTTCTTCCTCTTCCCTTGGTTTCCATTGCTCTGAGTGTCTCTCATTGGAAATACAATAATTTTACTAGTGATCTTGTTAAGTGTGGGAATTTGTGCCAATGGGATATGGGCAATATCCAAAGAGGAATTTTTTTATCAGAAACAATGATTGCTTTAATGGAAATTGCATGATAAATAAAAATTTTTTCATGCTTGAGAGATAATTATGTCTGAATGTTCTACATATAGTATAATAATTAGAATTTTGCTTTAATTTATTTCCATTATAGCAGATGAATTATTTTCCTTTCTGTTTTTGCCATAATATCTCTTTCTTATCATTGACTATATTAAATCTATCCAAATTTCACTCCCTTTAAAATTTGCATTTTCTGTCAAACTTATATCCATTTCAGTATATAATTTTATATTAAAGACTTTTGCAACACGTTTAAGAATGCCATTCATTCCTCCCTTTCTCCACATAATGTGGTATGTGATCATATATCAATAGAATGGATAGATAACTAAAAACTATTTTCAAGGAATCCCAGAAAAACACATAAACATGGCAGTGCCAACAAAGGGTTTGAGAGAGGAATAATTTCTTCTTTGTTCATCTGGATTTTCTTTCTTTATTATAATTATTGTAGAAATAGTGAAGAGGTTTAATAATGATTGAAGAGAGCAATGCAAGCCTTTGTGAATATAACAATCACCAGGGAATGTGCACATTGGGTAAATAAGATATTGGTTTAATATTTATCATTTAAACAGATTTGTTTTAAAAAATATTTTAGATGTCAGAAAAAGCACACAAAAGTGCGGCATCATTCATACTTATCAGTCATTTTTAAAGACGTTTTAGCCAACTTTTAAAAAAGGAATCACAATTAAAGTTACTTCTTCAAAAGTTTACATAGGTGCACTGTAAGGAGTTATGCCCCTTTATTTTGAAAGGTCATTTGTTTTGCTCTTCACTTCAAGTTTTTGTATGTTCATGTATGAATGATATACGTCGCTAAAAATTTGATGAAGGGAAATAGGGTGTTGTGAGTCAAACAGGAAATTTTGTAATTACCTATTTCTCTAAAAGGGTCCTTTTTTGTTGTTCTTCATTTTTAAATTTTATAATCACGTGTGCATAGAATGGATGGAAGTACATTTTCTTTGATGGACCAAGCCCTTATTTTTATGAACCATTCCTCTCCCGCGTGATATCTTGTGAATAGTTGATTCCTTCTTTGTCATCTATTGGACCTTACCAGTGATTTTCTCTCCTGTGCAGGAAGAAAATTTCACAAGACATAGGAGAAATTTTGAGTTTGGGAGTTGTTTATTCTGAGTTCCAGCGTTTTGTTTGTGTAACTCTTGATTCTGCTTTCTTTTTAAAAATGATTTTGTTTTTATTTCACTTCTTTCATAAAAATTACAATATGGCATAAGAACACTTATTTATATATGGATAAAGACATTACAGTCTCCCTGCACTGGATAACAACCCAAAGATATCAAGAAAACCAGGAAAGGCTTTCTTGAAACAAAAATTGGAGCCTCCCGACCATTGAGTAAACAAGCATTAAGTCATGTAAAATGATTTCCACTGAATAATCGATTTAATTTGTGATAATTAAAACATGGAGGAATCTAGCAGAAATTGTTCTCCTCAATTATTTTTCTCCAAGTTAGAGTAGTTTAACATTATTTCATCTACAGTCAGGAAGAAAATTGGTTCCAAAAATTTATTTGAAAAAGACATTCCACACAAACTAATAACACTGAAGCCTCTTAATTTTAAAGAATTTAAAGGGGCTAAAATATTTCAATTCCAGTTAGCATTGACATGGTGTGTGGAAAAATTCTTCCTCTCTATGTAAAGGTTTATTAGTAGATGATAATATATATTTAACCATTCTTTTAAAGTTGTAGTTTTCAAAGTACTTTAAATATTTTTTCATTTTTATATACATGACATTTGGATATGACAGACTATCATCCTAATCTTGTTTCTGTGAATATACATTTTTAAAAGAATCAGTAAACTAACAAAACATTTATGTACTTGATCATCATACTCATAAAACATTCTTTGAGCATCAGATGACACCACACTGGACTATGTCTTATATCATGATAAAATATCATGACATTACTCCCCCCTAGCCACAGATCATACCATATGTTCAAAACACTTTTCAAAGCCCTGCCTTCAAAGTGTCTGGAAAGTTGTGTGTATGTGGTTTGTCTGTTTAAA
Source organism: Cabassous unicinctus (assembly GCA_029593785.1). NCBI lineage: Eukaryota > Metazoa > Chordata > Mammalia > Cingulata > Chlamyphoridae > Cabassous > Cabassous unicinctus. The sequence goes on from JAQZBX010000137.1 coordinate 55,821, forward strand.
AGGGTCTTGCGTTATAATTTTTCCACATAGTCCTCAGTTGGCTAGTGGATTATTTTCCCTTTTAATTCTCATTTTGAGAATAAGGGTGCAATTTTTTTTCACCAGGATTCCATTCTTCTCTTTCTTTTCTGGTTTTAGAACTGTTTACACTCCTGCTGCTGCTTTTTCCAAAGATCCCATCCTTCATGCCCCCGAGTTTCAAATAATTACTCTGCAGCACTAAAATGAATGTATCTGGTGTCTGGTGACTTTTGATAATTTTGGCCCTCCATTGAGATGACCATAGTTTCTCATTATTTTATCCTTTCTTCCGCTGGCTTTGGACTCCATTGCTCTGAGTATCTCTCATTGGAAATATGATTGTTTTCCTAGTTATCTTGTTATGTGTGGGAATTTATGCCAATAGGATATAGGCAATTCCCAAAGAGGAATTTTTTTCTCAGAAAGAATGAATGCCTTAATGGAAATTGCATGATAACGAAAAAATTATTTCATTCCTAGAAGTTGTTATGCCTGAATGTTACCCCTGGAATAAAGTAGATTTTGTTCATATTATTTTTCATTATTTCAGACTAATTATTTTCCTATATAAGTGTTTATGCCATACTATTTATTGCATTCATTGATTGAATTTAATCTAACCAAATTTCACTCCTTTTAAAAATTAACATTTTCTGTGAAACATATGCATTTCAACACATAATTTTATATAAAAGACATTTGCAACACGTTTAAAAAGGCCATTTATTGCTCCCTTCCTCCATATAATGTGGTATTTGATCATATATGAATAGAATTGATAGATAACCAAAAATTTTTTTCAAGGACTCCCAGAAAAATATCTCTACTAGGCAGTGTCAACAAATGTTTTGAGAGGTGAATTATTTCATCTTTGCTCATCTGGATTATCTTTCTTTATTATAATTATATAAATATTGAAAAAGTTTAATATAGAAGTCAGGAAAGCATGCCTCTGTGAATATACCAATCACCAGGGAATGTACCCTTTGGATAAATAGGATTTTGGTTTAATATTTATTATTGACACACATGTGTTTTAAAAAATATTGCTGATGACAGAAAAAGCACACAAATTGGGGCATAATTCATACTTTTTAGTCGTGTTTGAAAGACGGTTTGGCCAAGTTTTGAAAAATGATTCATTATTCAAGTAACTACTTGATATGTGTCCATAGGTCCCCTGTAAGGAGTCATGCCCCTTTATATTGTAACATCGTATGTTTTGCTCTTCATTACAAGTTTTTGTATGATCATATAAGAATGATATCCCTCGATAAAAATTTGATGAAGGGAAAGAGGGTGGTTTGAGTCAAACAGGAAGTTTTGTAATTATCTATTTCTCTAAAGTGATCTATTTTTTAAAAAAATTCATTGATTAATTCTATAATCATTTGTGCATAGAATGGTTGGCAGTACATTCTCCTTGATGGGCGAATTCCTTATTTTTATGAACGATTCCTCTTCTACATGATACCTTGCGAGGAGTTGCCTCCCTCTTTTTAAACTAATGGACTTTGCCAGTGACTTTTTTCTCATGTGTGGGAAGAGACTTTCACAAGCTATAGGCGAAATTTTGAGTATGGAAGGTGTTTAGTCTCAGTTCTAACATTTTGTTTGTGTATATGTTCATTCTGCTTTCTTGTAAGAATGAGTTTGATTTTATTTCCAATTCTTTTTAAAAAAATTCAATATAGCATCACAACACTTTTATATATAGATACATGCATCACAATCCCACTGCATGGGAGAACGACACAAAGATATCCAGAAAATCAGGAATGGTTTTCTTGTAACAAACCCTGGAGATTCATAACCCTTCAGTAAACAATCATGAATCATGTAAAATGTTTTCCTTTAAATTATCAGTTTAAATTGGATATTATTAAAAAATGGAGAAATTACTGAGATGCATTTGGTTTCCTCCAATTATTTTACTACAAGTTAGAGTAGTTTAACACTATTTCATTAACAATTAGAAAGAAAATATGTTCCAAAAATTTATTTGAGAAAGTCATTCCACACAATCTTATATCATTGAAGCCTCTTAATTTTAAAGAATTTACTATTTCAAGGAGCTAAAAAATTTCATTTTCAATTAGAATTGAAAATGTGTGTGGAAAACTTCTTTGTCTCTAAGTAAAGGTTTCTTAGTAGATGATAATAGATATTTCTCCATACCTTTAAACTTGTATTTTACAGAGTACTTTAAAAAAAAGTTTATTTTTAAAATACAACCAAATTTGTATATGAGAGACTATCATTCCTTTTTAGCAGTGCCTGCTCTCCTGCTGCTGCCTTTTCCAAAGATCCCATCTTCCATGTCCCCGGCTTCCAAATAATTACTCTGCACCACTAAAATGGATGTATCTAGTGTCTGGCAAATTTTTGTAGTGTTGGCCATCCATTGCAATGACAATAGTTTCTCATTCTATTCTCAATTCTTCCTCTGCCCATGGATTCCATTGCTTTGAGTCTCTCATATTGGAATATGATGTTTTTCCTAGTAATCTTGTTATGTGAGGGAATTTGTGCCAATGGGATATGGGCAATTCCCAAAGAGGAATTTTTTTCTCAGAAAGAATGAATGCCTTAATGGAAATTTCTTGATAAAAAAAATTATTTCATGCCTAGAAGTTATCATGCCCAATGTTACTCTTGGAATAAAACAATTAGAATTTTGCTTATATTAATTTTCATTATATCAGACTAATTATTTCCTTTATAAGTATTCGTGCCATACTATGTGTTTCAAGTCACTGATTATATAAAATCTAACCAAATTTTACTCCCTTTAAAAATTTACATTTTCTTTCAATCATATCCATTTCAGTGTAAAATTTTATATTAAAGACATTTGCATCACGTTTTAGAAGGCCATTCATTGCTCTCTTTCTCCACATGATGTTGTGTGTAATCATATATCAATAGAATGGAGAGATAACCAAAAAATTTTTTCAAGGACTCCCAGAAAAACATCTCTACATGGCAGTGTCAACAAATGAATTCAGAAGTCAATAATTTCTTCTTTGTTCATCAAAATTTTCTTTCTTTAATATAATTATTATAGAAATATTGAATGGGTTCAATAAGGATTGAAGAGAGGAATGCACATCTCTGTGAATGTACCAATCACAAGAGAATGTACACATTGAATAAGTAGGATAATGGTTTAATATTAATCATTGAAATAGATTTGTTTTAAAAATTACAGTTGATGTCAGAAAAAGCACACAAAAGTGTGGCATCATTCATACTTAATAATCGTGTTTGAAAGACAGTCTGACTCAGTTTTAAAAAATTATATACAATTCAATTTCCACCTTGAGATTTGTGCATAGGTGCACTGAAAGAAGTTATGCTCCTTTATTTTAGTTCATGTTTATTGCTCTTCATAACAAGTTTTTGTTTGTTCATGTATGAATGCTATCCATCACTAAAAAATTGATGAAGGGAAAGAGTGTGCTCTGAGTCAATTAGGAAATTGTGGAATTACGTATTTTTCTAAACTATTCCTTTTTTGTTTTTTTTTCATTGTTGAATTCTATAATCACGTGTGCATAGAATGGATGACTGTACATTCTCCTTTATGGACCAAGCCCTTATGATTGTGAACCATTCTCCTCCCCCCATGATATCCTGTGAATAATTGATTCCCTCTTTGTCAACTATTGGACCTTACCAGTGACTTTTCTCTGCTGTGTGGGAAGAGACTTTCACAAGTCATATGAAAAATTTTAGTTTTGGGAGTTGTTAATCTGATTTGCAGCCTTTTGTTTGTGTATCTGTGGATTCTCTTTCCTTTTTAAGAATGAGTTTGATTTTATTTCCAATTTTTCCTGAAAAATTACAATATGGAATAGGAACACATATATATATGGAGACCTACATCACAATCCCACAGCACTGGAGAATGACAGAAAGATATACAAAAAATCATTAAAGGCTTTCTTGAAACAAAACCTGGAGTCTCCTAAGCATTCAGTAAACAATCATAAAGTCATGTAAAATGATTTCCTTTGAATTATCGATTTAAATTTGTGATTATTAAAAAATGGATGAATCACTGAGAAGTATTAAATTTCCTCCTATTATTTTTCTCCAAATTGTGTAGTTTAATGTTATTTCATCAACAATAAGGAAGAAAATTGGTTCCAAATAATAAGTCAGAAGCACTGAAATTTGATATATATGGCATCTGGTGACTTTTGATAATGTTGGCCCTCCATTGAGAAGACAAGAGTTTCTCATTCTAGTCTCATTTCTTCCTTGGCCCTTGGATTCCATTGCACTCAGATTCTCTCATTGGAAATACAATGGTTTTCCCCATGATCTTGTTATTTGTGGGAATTTGTGCTAATGGCATATGGGCAATTCCTAAATAGGAAATTTTTTCTCAGAAAGAATGAAAGCCTTAATGGAAATTGCATGGTAAAAAAAAAAAATCATGCCTTGTGAGATTATTATGTATGAATGTTCTACCTATAATATAATAATTAGAATTTTGTTTCCATTTATTTCCAATATGTCTGATGAATTATTTTCCTTTATAAATCTTTGTGCCATACTATCATTTTCTTAACAATGACTATATTAAATCTAACAGAATTTCACTCCTTTTTAAAATTTCCATTTTCTGTGAAACATATATATTTCAGTATATAATTTTATATAAAAGACGTTTGTAACATGTTTAAAAAGCCCATTCATTGCTACCTTCATCAACAACATGGCGAATGTGAACATATATCAATGGAATGGATAGATAACCAAAAATTTTTTCAAGGACACCCTGAAGACACCTGTATATGGCACTGACAACAAAGTGTTTTATGGGTGAGTAATTTCTTCTTTGTTCATCTGGATTTTCTTTCTTTATTATAATTATTGTAGAAAAATTGAATGTTTTTAATAATGTTTGAAGAGGAAAACGCATGCTTCTGTGAATATACAAATCATGATGGAATGTACACATTGGGTATGTAGGATATTGGTTTAATATTTATCATTGAAACAGATGTGTTTCAAAAAAATTTGTGATGTCAGAAAATGTAAACAAAACTTGGGGCATCATTCATACTTACTAAGCATGTTTGATAGATGGTCTGGACAATTTTTAAAAAATGACTCACAAATCAAGTTCCTCATTGAGATGTGTGCATAGATCCCATGTAAGGAGTTATTGCCCTCTATATTGTAAGGTATTGTGTTTTCCTCTTCACTTCAAGTTTGTGTATGTTCATGTATCAATGATATTCATTGCTAATTATTTGATGAATGGAAAGAGGGTGGTGTGAGTCAAACAGGAAATTTTGGAATTACCTATATCTCTAAAGTGGTCCTTTTTTTGTATTTCTTCATTGTTGGATTGTATGTTCATGTGTGCATTGAATGGAGCGCAGTAAATTCTGCTTGATGGACTAGGTCCTTACTTTTATTAACTATTCCTCTTCCCCTTTATAACTTGGAATAGCTGACTCCCACTTTTTCAACTAATGGTCTTTACCAATCCCTTTACTCTCCTGTGTGGGAAGAGACTTTCACAAGCTGTAGGAGAAATTTTGAGTTTGGGAGCTCTTTATTCTGAGTTCTTGTGTTTTCTTTGTGTATCTGTGGATTCTGCTTTCTTGTAAGAATGAGTTTGATTTCAATTCAAATTCTTTCTAAATATTAAAATATGGCATAAGAACACATATATATTTGGATACCTACACCACAATCCCCTTGAACTGGATAACAACACAAAGAGATCCAAAAAAAATCAGGAAATGATTTCTTGAAACAAAACCTGGAGCCTTCTTATGATTCAGTAAACAATCATGAAGTCATGTGAAATGCTTTCCTCTGAATTATTGATTTAAATTGGTGATTATTAAAAAATGGAGGAATCAATGAAAATAATTTGTTTCTTCCAAATATTTAACTCCAGTTAGAGTAGTTTAACATTATTTCATCAATAATTAGGAAGAAAATTGGTTCCAAAAATTTATTTGAAAAAGGCCACCCACACAAACTCATATCCCTGAAATCTCTTAATTTTGAAGAATTTGTTATTTAAAAAGCGTGAAAATTTTCATTCCCAAGTAGGTTTGACATGGTGTGTGGAAAAATTCTTTCTCTCTAAGTAAAGATTTTTAGTAGATGATAATAAATATTTACCCATTCTTTTAAAATTGTATTTTACTGAGTACTTCAAAATTTTCTTTTTTAAATACACCATATTTGTATATGAGAGACTGTCTTCCTAACCTGAGTAATATCCAGTTTTCACCTACAATTTGTCCCACTCTTGTTTCTGTAAATCCACATTTTTTAACAGAATCTGTAAACAACAAAACATTTATGCACTGGATCATCATACTCATAAAATTTTCTTCAAGCATCACATGACACCATGGAAGAATATTTCTTATATCATGATAAAATATCATGACATTATTCCCCATAGCCACAGACCATGCAATATATTCAAAACTATTTTCTAAGCCCTGCCTTCAATCTGACTGGAAATAGTGTATATGTGGTGTGTCTGTTTAAAGACTCTTGTGTTTTAATTTTTCCAAATAATCCTGAGTTGGCTAGTGGATTTGATTTCTTTTAATTCTAACTTTGAGAATTAGGGTGCAATTTGTTTCCTCCAGGATCCATTCTTCTCTTTCTTTTGTAATTTTAGCAGTCACAACTCTCTTGCTGCTGCCTTTTCTGAAGATTCCACACTGCATACCCCCATGTTCAAAATAATTACACTGAAGAATTTAAATTGATGTATGTGGTGTGTGGTGAAATTTGATAATGTTGGCCCTCCATTGAGACCACAGTAATTTCTCATTTTATTCTCATTTCTTCCTCTGCCCTTGGATTCCCTTGCTCTGGGTATCTCTCATTGAAAATACGATGGTATTCCTAGTGATCTTATTACGTGTGGAAATTGTACCAATGTAATATGGGCAATACCCAAAGTGGAATTTTTTGCTCAGAAAGAATGAATGCCTTAATGGAAATTGCATGGTAAAAAAAATTATTTCATGCCTTGAGAGATTATTAAGTCTGAACTTTCTACTTATAATATAATAATTAGAATTTTGTTTTATTTCCATTATATTAGATGAATTATTTTCCTTTATATGTGTTTGTGCCATACTATCTCTTTCTTATCATTGACAATATTAAATCTGACCAAATTTCACTCCCTTTTAAAATTTACATTTTCGGTCAGACTTATATCAATTTCAGTATATAATTTTATATTAAACATGTCCACATGATAGGGTATGTAATCATATATTAATGAAATGGATAATTAACCAAAAAAAGGTTTCAAGAACACCCAGAAAAACACCTGTATATGGAAGTGTCAACAAAGTGATTGAAAGGTGAATAATTTCTTCTATTTTATCTCAATAATATTTGTTTTTATACTTATTATAGAAATAGTGAATGGGTTTAATATTGAAGCGAGGAAAGCCCACTTTTGCGAATGGATCATTTATCATGGAAGGTACAAATTGGATAAATAGGTTATTGGTTTAACATTTATCACTGAAACAGATTTGTTTCAAAAAAATTTCCTGATATCAAAAAATGTAAACAAAAGTGTGGCATCATTAATACTTATTAGGCACGTTTAAAAGACGGTCTGGCAAAGCTTTAAAAAATGACTTATAATTCAATTTCCTCCTGGAGACGGGTGCATAGGTCCCTTGTAAGAATTTATGTCCCTTTTTATTGTAAGTTTGTGTGTTTCCTTCTTCACTACAAGTTTTTGTATGGTCATGTATGAATGATATCCTTCGCTAAAAAACTGATTAAGGAAAAGAGTGTGGTGTGAGTCAAACAGGAAATTTTGGAATTCCCTATTCCTCTAATGTGGCCTTTTTGTGTTTTTCTTCATTGTTGGATTCTAAAATCACGTGTGCATACATAAGAAGGCTGTACATTCTGCTTGATGGACTAAGTCCTTATTTTTATGAACCATTCTTCTCTTCCATGATAACTTGTAAATAGCTGAATCCCTCTTTTTCAACTAATGGTCCTTACCCATCCCTTTTCTTTCCTGTGTGAGAAGAGACTTTCACAGGCCATAGGGGAAATTTTGAGTTTGAGTGCTGTTTATTCTGTTATGTTGTTATGTTGTTGTTTTTTTTTCCTTTTCCTTTTTTTTTTGTATATCTGTGAATCCTGCTTTCTTTGTAAGAATGAATTAGATTTTATTTCAATTATTTCTAAAAAATTACAATATGGCATTAGAAATCTTTTATATATATATATGGATACATGCATCACAACCACAGTTCACTGTAGAATGACAAAATGTTATCCGTAAAATCAGGAATGGTTTTCTTGAAACAAAACCTGGAGCATCCTAAACATTCAGTAAATAATCATGAAGTCATGTAAATGTGATTCTCTGAATTATCGATTTAAATTTGTGATTATTATAAAATGGAGGTATCACTGAGAAGCATTTGCTTTCCTCCTATTATTTTTCTCCAATTTGTGTAGTTTAATATTATTCCATTTACATTTAGGAAGAAAATTGGTTTCAAAAATTTAAGTGAGAAAGGCTTTCCACAGAAACTCATATCACTGAAGCCACATAATTTCAAAGAATTTACTATTTAAAAGGGCTAAAAAGTTTCATTTCAATTAGAATTGTCATTGTGTGGAAAAATTCTTCTTCTATAAGTAAAGATTTATTAGTAGATGACAATAGTTTTTTAACCATAATTTTACAGTTATATTTTACCAAGCAATTTAATTTTTTTTTCTTTTTCGAATACACCAAATTTGGATATGAGAGACTCTCATCCTGATCTGAGTTATAAGTTGCTTTCAACTCCAAAGTGCCACATCTTGTTTCATTAAGTACACATTTTTTTAACAGAATCTGTAAACTAACAAAACATTTATGCACTCAATCATCATTCTCATAAAATTTATTTGAGCACCACATGACACCGTGGTGGAATATTTCTTACATCATGATAAAATATCTTGACATTTTCCCCCAACCACAGACCGTACCATATATTCAAAACAATTTTCCAAGCCCTGCCTTCAACATGTCTGGAAAGTTGTGTATGTGGTCTGTCTGTTTTAAAGACTCTTGTGTTTTAAAATTTTCCTCATAATCCTGAGTTGACTAGTGGATATATTTTCCTTTTCATTCTATTTTTGAGAATCAGAGTACAGTTTCTTTTCTCCAGGATTCCTTTCTTCTGTTTCTTTTCTATTTTTTGCAGTGTCTTTTCTCCTGAGGCTGTCTCTTCCAAAGATTACATCCTCCATTTCCCTGATTTCCAACTAAATAATCTACAGCATTAAATTTGATGTATCTGGCGTTTGGTGACTTTTGATAATGTTGACCCTACATTGACATGATAATAATTTCTCATTCAATTCTCATTCTTCTTCTGCCCTTGAGTTCCATTGCTCTGAGTTTCTCTGGCTGGAGCTACAATGGATTTCCTAGTTATCTTGTTATGTGTGGGAACTAGTGCAGATGGGATATGGGCAATTCTGCAAGTGGAATTTTTTGCTCAGGTAGAATGAATGCCTTAATTGAAATTGAATGATAAATAAAAAATTATTTCATACCTAGAAGTTATTATTCCCAAATGTTACTCCTGGAATAAAATAATTATAATTTTGTTTAAATTATTTTACATTATGTCAGACAATACTCCCTTATAAGTGATTGTACCATACTCTCTCTTTCATACCCTTGATTATATTAAATGTAGCCAAATTTCACTCCCTTTAAAAATTTACACTTTCTTTCACATATATCCATTAGAGTGTATGATTTTATATTAAAGACAATTCCAACATGTTTAAGAAGGCCATTCATTGCTCCCTTTCTCCACATGATGTGCTATGTGATCATATATCAATAGAATGGATAGATAACCAATAAATTTTTTCAAGGACTCCCAGAATAACCTCTCTTCATGGTAGTGTCAACAAAGTGTTTGAGGGGTGAATAGTTTTGTCTTTGTTCATATGGATTTTCTTTTTTTATTATAATAGTTATAGATATATTGAAAGTGTTTAATAACGATTGAAGAAAGCAATGCATACCTCTGTGAATATACCAATCACCAGGGAATGCACACATTGGATAAATAGTATATTGGTTTAATATTAATCATTGAAAAATATTTGTTTTAAAAAGTATTGTTAATATCAGAAATAGCACACAAAAGTGTGGCATCTTTCATCCTTATTAGTCATGTTTAAATGATGGTCTTGCCAAGTTATAAAAAATGATTTGCAATTCAATTTCCTCCTTGAGATGTGTGCATAGGTGCGTTGTAAGGAGTTCTGCACCATTATTTGGTAAGGTCATGTGTTTTGCTCTTCACTACAAGTTTTTTTATGTTCAAGTATGGATGATATCCATCGCTAAAAATTGATGAAGGGAAAGAGGTTGGTGTGAGTTAAACAGGAAAATTTGGAATTACCTATTTCTCTAAAGTGGTCCTTTTTTTCTTTTTCTTCATTGTTGGATTGTATAATCACGTGCGCATAGAATGGAGTGCTGTAAATTCTGCTTCGTGGACTAGGTCCTTATTTTTATTAACCATTCCTCTCCTCCATGAAATCTTGGAATAGTTGACTCCCTCTTTCTCAACTAATGGTCCTTACCTATCCCTTTACTTTCCTGTGTGGTAAGAGAATTTCACAAGCTATAGGAAAATTTTCAATTTGGGAGCTGTTCTGAATTCCTGCATTTTCTTTGTGTATCTGTGAATTCTGCTTTCTTTGTAAGAATGAGTTAGATTTTAATTCAAATACTTTCTAAAAAATTACAATTTTGCATAAGAACACATGTATTTATATATGGATATCTACACCACAATCCCCCTGCACTGGAGAACAACACAAAGATATCCAGAAAATCAGGAAAAGCTTTCTTGAAACAAAACCTGGAGCCTTCTAATCATTCAGGAAACAATCATGAATTCATATGAAATGCTTTCTTCTGAATTATCAATTTAAATTGTTGATGATTAAAAAATGGAGGAATCACTGAAAAGAATTTATTTTCTCCAATTATTTAACTCCCAGTTAAAGTAGTTTAACAGTATTTCATCGAAAATTAGGAAGAAAATAGGCTCAAAAATTTTATTTGAAAAAAGGCTATCCACACCAACTCATATCCCTGAAGCCTCTTAATTTTAAAGATTTTACTATTTAAATGAGTGAGAAATATCATTTCCAATTAGCATTGACAGGGGTTGTGGAAAAATTCTTTCTCTCTAAGTAAAGACTTTTAGTAGATGATAATAAATATTTGCCCAATCTTTTAAAATTTTATTTTACCGAGTACTTCAAATTTTTTGGCTTTTTTAAATACACCAAATTTGGATATGAGAGACTCTCATCCTAATCTGAGTTATATGTTGTTTTCAATTCCAAAGTGCCACATTCTTGTTTCCATAAGTACACATTTTTGAACAGAATCTGTAAACTAACAAAACATTTATGCACTCAATCATCATACTCATAAAGCTTTCTTTAAGCATCACATGACACCATGGTGGAATATTTCTTACATCATGAAAAAAATATCATGACATTATTACACCCTAGAACAGACCAGGCCATATGTTCAAAACTATTTTCCAAGCCCTGCCTTCAAAATGTCTGTAAAGTTGTGTGTATGTGGTGTGTCTCTGTTAAAGGCTATTGTGTTCTAATTTTAATTCATAGTTCTGACTTGACTAGTGAATTTTTATTCCTTTTAATTCTAATTTTGAGAATTATGGTGCAATTTCTTTTCTCCAGGATTCCATTCTTCTCTTTCTTTTCTATTTTTATCAGTGCCTACTTTCCTGCTGCTGTGTTTTCCAAAGATCTCATCCTCGATGCCCCCGAGTTCCAAATACTTACTCTGCTTCACTAAAATGGATTTATCTGGTGTCTGGTGACATTTGATAATACCGGCCGTCCATTGAGATGACAATAGTTTCTCATTCTATTCTCATTTCTTCCTCTGTCTGCCAATGGGTTATGGGCAATTTCCAAAGAGGATTTTTTACTCAGAAAGAATGAATGCCTTAATGGAAATTGCATGGGAAAAAAGTATTTCATGCCTTTAGAGATTATTATGTCTAAAAGTTCTACTTATAAGATAATAATTAGAATTTTGTTTTGATTTATTTCCATTAATCAGAGGAATTATTTTCCTTAATAAGTATTTGTGCCATACTATCTGCTTCTTATCATTGACTATACTAAATCTAACCAAATTTGACTCCCTTTTAAAATTTATATTTTCTGTCAAACATATCTATTTCAGTATACAATTTTATATTAAATATATTTCCAACATGTTTCAAAAGGTCATTCATTGCTCCCTTTCTCCACATGATGTGGTATGCGATAATACATGAATGGAATGGATAGATAACCGAAAAATTTTTTCATGAACATGCAGAAACACACCTATATATGGTAGTGTAAACAATGGTTAGAGAAGTGAATCATTTCTTCTTTGTTCATCTGGATTTTCTTTCTTCATTGTAATTATTATTGAAATATTGAATGGGTTTAATGGTGAAGAGAGGAATGCATGCCTCTGTGAATATACCAATCACCACGGAATGTACACATTGATTAAATTGGGTATTGGAAAAATATTTATCATTGAAACAGTTTTCTTCCTAAAAATATTAATGATGTCAGAAAATGTAAGCAAAGGGTGCAGCATCATTCATATTTTATAGGCACGTTGGAAAGACTTGATGGCCAAGTTTTAAAAAATGACTCACAGTTCAAGTTACACCTTGCGATGTGTGCATAAGTGTCCTGAAAGGAATTATGCCTCTTTATATTGTAAGGTCTTGTGTTTTACTCTTCACTACCAGTTTGTATATGTTCTTGTATCAATGATATCTGTCGATAAAAAATTGATGAAGGGAAAGGGGGTGGTGTACGTCAAACAGTAAATTTTGTAATTACCTATTTCTCTAAAGTGGTCCTTTTTCTGATTTTCTCCATTGTTGGATTCTATAATCATGTGTTCTTTGAATGGAGAGCTGTACATCCTGCATGATGGACTAGTTCCTTATTTTTATGAACCATTCCTCTCTCCCATGATATCTAGTGAATATTTGGCTCCCTCTTTGTCAACCAATGGTCCTTACCAATCCCTTTTATCTCCTGTTGGGAAGAGACTTTCAGAAACCATAGGAGAAAATTTGAGTTTGGGAGCAGTTTATTCTGAGTTCCAGCTTTTCTGTTGTGTGTATCAGTTGAATCTGCTTTTTTATAAGAATGAATTTGATTTTATTTCAATTCTTTCCAAAAAATCACAATATGGCATAAAAACACTTAAATATATATATATATATTTATATATATATATTTGTGCATCACAATCCCAGTGCATTGCAGAATGACACAAGATATGCAGAAATTCAAGAATATTTTTTCTTGAAACAAAACTTGGAGCCTCCTAACTATTCAGTAAACAATCATGAAGTCAGGTAAAATGGTTTTCTCTGAATTTGTGTTTAAATTTGTGATTATTGAAAAATGGAGCAATCACTGAGAAGCATTTGATTTCCTCATCATTTTTCCCCAATTTGTGTAGTTTAATATTATATCATTAACTATTAGGAAGAAAATAGGTTCCAAAAATTTATGTGAATAAAGCATTCCACACAAACTCATATCTGGGAAGCTTCTTAATTTTAAAAAATTTACAATTTAAAAGGGCTAAAATGATTCATTCTCAGTTACCACTGACACGGTGTGGAAAAATACTTTCTATCTAAGAAAGATTTATTAGTAGACAATAATAGATATTTAACCATGCTTTTAAATTGTATTTTAATGAGTTTTGTAAAATTAATTTCTTTTTAATACAACAATTTTGCATATGAAAAAGTATAATCCTAATCTGAGTTATATCTAGGTTTCACCTCAAATCTGTCACATTCTTGTTTTTGTAAAAATATAGTTTTTAACAGAATCTGTAAACTAACATAACATTTATGCACACAATCTGCATACTCATAGAACTTTCTTCCAGCATCACATGATACCGTGGTGGAATATTTCTTACATCATGTTAAAATATCATGATATTATTCCCCCCTAGCCACAGACCATACCATATGTTCAAATCTATTTTCCAAGCCCTGCCTTCAACATCTCTGGAGAATTGTGGGTATGTAGTGTGTCTGTTTTAAAGACTCTTGTGTTTTAATTTTTCCTCATAGTCCTGAGTTGGCTAGTGAATTTTCTTTCCTTTTAGATCAAATTTTGAGAATTACAGTGCAATTTCTTTTCTGCTTCATTCCATTCTTCTCTTTCTTTTCTATTTTTAACAGTGTCTACCCTCCTGCTGCTGCCTTTTCAAAAGATCCCATCCTCTATGCCCCTGAGTTCCAAATAATTACTCTAAAGCACTAGAATTTGATGTCTGTGGTGTCTGGTGACTTTGATAATGTTGGCCTTCTATTGAAATGACAATACTTTTTCATTCTATTCAAATTTCTTGCTCTGACCTTGGATTCCATTGCTCTGAGTGTCTCTCTTTAGAAATATGGTGGTTTTCCTGGTGATATTGTTATGTGTGGGAATTTGTGCCAAAGGGATATGGGCAATTCCCATCGAGGAATTTTCTCTCAGAAAGAATGAATACCTTAATGAATATTGCATGATAAAAAAAATTATTTCACGCCTAGAAGTTATTATGCCTGAATTTTACTCCTGGAATCAAATAACTATAATTTTGTTTATATTAATTTCCATTATATCAGACTACTTATTATCATTTATAACTGTTTGTGCCATACTATTTCTTTCATATCATTGATTATATTAAATCTAACCAAATTTCACTCCCTTTATAAATTTACATTTTCTGTCAAGCATATCCATTTCAGGGTATAATTTTATATTAAAGACATCTGCAACATGTTAATAAGGCCATTCATTGCTCCCTTTCTCCACATGATGTGGTATGTGATTATATATAAATAGAATGGATAGATAATCAAAAAATTTTGTGGGGGACTCCCAGAAAAACGTCTTTACATGGTATTGTCAACAAAATTTTGAAGGGTGAATAATTACTTCTTTGTTCCTGTGGATTTTCTTTCTTTATTCTATTACAGAAATACTGAAAGGGTTTAATTATGATTGACGAGAGCAATGCACGCCTCTGTGAATTTACCAATTGCCAGGGAATTTAAACATTGGATAAATAAAACTTTTGTTTAATATTAATCATTGAAACAGAATTGTTTTGAAAATATTGTTGATGTAAGAAAAAGCACGCCAAAGTGCGTCATCTTTCATACTTCTTAGTCGTGTTTGAAAGACGGTCTGGCCAAGTTTTAAAATATGATTGACAATTCAATTTCCTCATGGAGATATTTGCATAGGTTCATGGTAAGGAGTTATTGCCCTTTATTATGTAAGTTCATGGGTTTTGCTCTTCACTACTAGTATTTTATGTTCATTTATGAGTGATATCTATTGCTAAAAATTTAAGGGAAAGCGGGTGGAGTGAGGCAAGAAGGAAATTATGTAATTACCTATTTCTCTAAAGTGGTCCTTTTTATGTTTTACTTCATTGTTGAATTCTATAATCACATGTGCATAGAATGGATGGCAGTAAAATCTCCTTGATGGGCTAGGTACATATTTTTATGAACCATTCCTCTTATCCATGATATCCTGTGAATAGTTGACTGCCTCATTGTCAACTAATGGACCTTACCAGTGACTTTTATCTCCTGTGTGTGAAGAGACTTTCACAATCCATAGGAGAAAATTTCAGTTTGGGAGCTCTTTATTCTGAGTTCCAGCTTTTTGTTTGTATATTTGTAGATTCTGCTTTCTTTGTAATAATTAGTTTGATTTTATTTCCAATTCTTTCTAATAAATTAAAATATGGCAAAAGAAAACTTATACATATATGGATAACTACATCACAAACCCACTGCACTGGACAATGACTCAAAGATATCCAGATAATCAGGAAAGCCTTTCTTGAAACAAAACCTGGAGCCTCCTAAACATTCAGTAAACAATCATGTAGTCATGTAAAATGATTTCCTCTGAATTATAGATTTAAATTTGTGATTGTTAAAAAATGGATGAATCACTGTGAAGCATTTGGTTTCCTCTGATTGTTTTATTCCAAGTGATAGTATTTAACATTATTTCATCAACACTTAGAAGAAATTGGTTCCAAAAATTCTTTTGAGAAATGCATTCCACGCAAACTCATATCACTGAAGTTTCTTAATTTTAAAGAATTTACAATTAAAAAGGGCTAAAAAGTTTCCTTTCCAATTAGCATTGTTACAGTGTGTGGAAAAGTTCTATCTCTCTAAGTAAAGGTTTATTAGTAGATGATAATAGATATATAAGCATTCTTTTAAAAGTTTATTTTACCTAATACTTTAATTTTTTTTTTAAACAACAAATTTGGTTATGAAACTATCCTCCTAATCTGAGTTATATCTACTTTTCACCTCCACACTGCCCAATTCTGGTTTCTGTAAATACACATTTTTAACAGAATCTATATACAAACAAAGCATTTATGCACTCAATCATCATACCCATAAATATATCTTCTATAATCACAGGACACCATGGTGGAATATTTCATGCATCATGATAAAATATCATGTCATTATTCACCCCTAGCCATAGACCATAGCATATGTTCAAAACATTTTCCAAGTCCTGCTGTCAAATTGTCTAGAAAGTTGTGTGTATGTGTTGTCTCTGTTTTAAAACCTCCTGTTTTTTTTTATTTTTCCACAAAGTTCTGAGTTGGCAAGTGGATATTTTTCCCCTTAAATCAAATTTTGAGAATTAGGGTGCAATTTCTGTTCTCCAGAATTCCATTCTTCTCTTTCTTTTCTATTTTTAGCTGTGCCTACACTCCTGCTAATGCCTTTTCAAAATATCGCATCCTCCATGCCCCCGAGTTCCAAATAATTACACTGCAACACTAAAATGGATGTATCTGGTGTCTGGTGACTTTTGATAATGTTGTCCCATCATTGAGATGGCAATATTTTCTCATTCTATTCTCATTTCCTCCTCTGCCCTTGGATTTCATTGCTCTGAGTATCTCTCTGTGGAAATATGATGGATTTCCTAGTGATCTTGTTATGTGTGGGAATTTGTGCCAATGGGATATGGGCAATTCCCAAAGAGGAATGCTTTCCTCAGAAAGAATGAAAGCCTTAATGGAAATTGCACAGTAAAAAAAAAAATTTCATGTCTTGAGAGATTATTATATCTGAATATTCTACCTATAAAATAATAATTAGAATTTTTTAAAAATTATTTCCATTATATCAGATGAATTATTTTCCTTTATAAGTATTTGTGCCATATTATCCCATTCTTATCATTGAATATATTAAAGTTCCACTCCCCTTTAAAATTTACATTTTCTGTCAAACATATCCATTTCAGTATATAATTTTATATTAAATACATTTGCAACCTGTTTAAAAAGGCCATTCATTGCTCCCTTTCTCCACATGATGTGGTATGTGATCATATATCAATGGAATGGATAGATAATGAAAGAATTTCTTTCAAGGACACCCAGAAAAGCACCTATATATGGCAGTGTCAACAAAGGGTTTGAGAGGTGAATAATTTCTTCTTTGTTCAACTGGATTTTCTTTCTTTATTTTAATTATTATACAAATATTGAATGGATTTAATATTGAAGAGAGGAATGCATGCCTCTGTAAATATAACAATCACCATGGAATGTACACATTGAGTAAATAGAATATTGGTTCAATATTTATCATTCCTCATTCTTTCCTCATTTCTTGCTCTGTCCATGGATTCCATTCCTCTGTGTTTTTTTGGTTAGAAATACGATAGTTTTCCTGGTGGTCTTCTTATGTGTGGATATTTGTGCCAATGGGATATGAGCAATTCCCAAAGAGGAATTTTTTTCTCACAAAGAATGAATGCATTAATGGAAATTTCATGATAAAAAGAAATTATTTCATGCCTAGAAGTTATTATCCCCAATGTTGCTTCTGGAATAAAATAATTAGAATTTTGCTTATATTAATTTCCATTATTTCAGACTATTTTCCTTTATAAGTGTTTGTGCCATACTATATATTTCATATCATTGATTATATTAAATCTAATCAAATTTTACTCCCTTTAAAAATTTATGTTTTCTGTCAATCATATCCATTTGCAACAAGTTTTAGAAGGCCATTCACTGCACCCTTTCTCCAATTGATGTGGTATGTGTTCACATATCAATAGAATGGATAGATAACCAAAAAATTTTTTCAAATTTTTTGAAACATCTCTACATTGCAGTGTCAACAAAGATTTTGAGAGGTGAATAATTTCTTCTTTGTTTATCTAGTTTTTATTTCTTTATTATAGTTATTTTACAAATATTGAAAGGGTTTAATAATATTTGAAGAGAGAAATGCACACCTTGGTGAATATACCAAACACCAGGGAATGTACACATTGGATAAATAGGACATTGGTTTAATATTTATCATTAAAACAGATTTGTTTCAAAAAATATTCCTGATATTGGAAAAAGCACACAAAAGTGTGCCATCATTCATACTTAGCAGGCATGCTTGAAAGACAGTCTGACTAAGTTTTCAAAAATGACTCACAATTCAAATTCCTCCTTGAGTTGTGTGCATAATTCCCCTGTAAGGAGTTATGCACCTTTATATTGTAAGGTCGTGTGTTTTGCTCTTCTCTTCAAGTTTGTGTATGTTCATGTATGAATGATATCCATTGCTTAAAAATTGTTGAATGGAAAGAGGGTGGTGTGAGTCAAACAGGAAATTTTGTAATTATGTATTTCTCTAAAGTAGTCATTTTTTGGATTATCTTCATTGTTGGATTCTATAATCACCTGTGCATAGAATGGAGGGCTGTACATTCTTATTTTTATGGACCATTTCTGTCCCCCATGATGCATTGTGAATATTTGGATCTCTCTCTCTCAACTAAAGGTCCTTAACAATCCCTTTTCTCTCCTGTGTGTCAAGAGTTTCACAAACCATAGGAGAAATTTTGAGTTTGGGAGCTGTTTGTTCTGAGTTCCAGCATTTTGTTTGTGTAAATGTGGTATCTGATTTCTTTGTAGGAATGAGTTTGATTTTATTCCCAATTCTTTCAAAAAATTACAATATGGCATAAGAACACATTTATATATAGGGATACCTACATAAGAATCCCACTACACTGGAGAGAGACACAATGATATCCAGAAATTCAGGAAAGGCTTTCTTGAAACAAACAAAGAGCCTCCTAACCATTCAGTAAACAATCATGAAGTCATGTAAAATGATTTCCTCTGAATTATTGATTTAAATTTGTGCTTATTAAAAATGGAGGAATCAATGAGAAGAATTTGGTCTCCACTGATTAATTTTCTCCAATTTAGAGCAGTTTAACATTATTTCATCAAAAATAACAAATAAAATTTGTTCAAAAAGTTATGTGAAAAAGGCATTCCAAAAACTCATATCACTGAAGACTCTTAATTATAAAGAATTTACTATTTAAAAAGCTAAAATATTTCATTTTGAATTAGCATTGACAGGGCATGGAAAAATTCCTTCTCCCTAAGTAAAAATTTTCTAGTAGGTGATGAAAAATATTTAACCAATCTTTAAAATTGCATTTTACCAAGTACGGTAACATTTATTTTGTTTTTCAAATACAACAAATTTACATATGAGAGAGTATGATCCTAATCTGAGTTATATCTGGTTTTCACCTCCAAACAGCCACATTCTTGTTTCTGTAGATTCATATTTTTAACAGAAACTGTAAACTAGCATAATATTTATGCATGCTATCTGCATACTCGTAGCACTTTCCTCTAGTGTCACAGGACTCCATGGTGGAATATTTCTTACATCATGATAAAATATCATGACATTATTTCCCCCTAGCCACAGAACATACCATATGGTCAAAACTGTTTTTCAATTCCTGCCGTCAACATGTCTGGAAAGTTGTGTGTATTTGCTGTGTCTGATTTAAAGTCTCTTGTGTGTTAAATATTTCCACATAGTCGTGAGGTGGCTAGGGGATTTTTCATTCCTTTTCATTCTGATTTTGAGCATTACAGTGCAGTTTCTTTTCTCCAGGATACCTTTCTTCTCTTTCTTTTCTATTTTTCACAGTGCCTTTTCTCCTGAGGCTATCTTTTCCAAAGATCCCATCCTCCATGCCCCTGAGTTCCAAACAATTACTCTGCAGCACTAAAATGGATGTATCTGGTGCCTGGTGACTTTTGATAAGGTTGGCCCTCCATTGAGATGACAATAGTTTCTCATTCTATTCTCATTTCTTCCTCTGCCCTTAGATTCCATTGCTTTGAGTGTCTCTTTTTGGAAATGCGATGGTTGCCCTAGTGATCTTGTTATGTGTGGAAATTTGTACCAATTGGATATGGGGAATTCCCAAAGGTGAAATTTTTTTCTCAGAAAAAATGAATGCCTTAATGAAAATTGCATGTTAAACAAAATTATTTCATGACTAGACGTTATTATGCCCAAATATTACTCCTGGAATAAAAGAATTATAATTTTGTTTATATTAATATCCATTATATCAGACTAGTTATTTTCCTTTATAAGTGTTTATGACATACTATCCCTTTCATATCATTGATTAAAATAAATCTAACCAATTTTCACTCCCTTTAAAAATTTACATTTTCTGTCAAACATCCATTTCATTGTATAATTTTATATTTAAGACATTTGCAACACGTCTAAGAAAGCCATTCATTGCTCTCTTTCTCCACATGATGTGGTATGTAATCATATCTCAAGAGAATGGATGGAAAACCAAAAAACGTTTTTAAAATTTTTTTTTCAAGGACACTCAGAAAACACCTATATATGGCAGTGTCAACAAAGCATTTGAGAGGTGAATAATTTCTTCTTTGTTCATCTGAACTTTCTTTCTTTATTATAATTTTTATAGAAATATTGAAAGTGTTTAATAATGATTGAATAAAGCAATGCTCCCATCTGTGGATATACAAATCACCTGGGAATGAACCCAATGGATAAATAAGATATTGGTTTAATATTCATCATTGAAAGAGATTTGTTTCAAAAAAATTCATGGTGTCAGAAAATGTTAAGAAAATTGTTGGCATCATGTAAACTTATTAGTCATGTTTGAAAGACGGTCTGACCAAGTTTTAAAAATGACTCATAATTCAAGTTCCTCCTTGAGATGTGTGCATAGGTCCACTGTAAGGAATTTGGCACTTTATATTTTAAGGTCGGTTGTTTTCCTTTTCACTACAATTTTGTGTATGTTTATGTATGGATGGTATCCGCCACTAAAAAATTGATGAAGGGAATGGGGGTTCTGTGAGTCAAACAGGATATTTTGGCATTACCTATTTCTCTAAAGTGGCCCTTTTTTTTCATTTTTCTTCATTGTTGGATTCTATAATCCTTTGTGGAGAGATTGGAGCACTGTACATTCTGCTTGTTGGTCTTAGTCCTTATTTTTATGAAACATTCCTCTCCCACATGATATCTTGTGAATAGTTGACTCCCTCTTTGTCAACTATTGGTCCTTACCAATCCTTTTTCTCTCCTCTGTGGGAAGAGACTTTCAGAAGCCACAGGGAAATTTTGATTTTTGAGCTGTTTATTCTGAGTTCCAGTGTTTTGTGTGTGCCTTTATGGGAATTCTCCTTTCTTTGTAAGAATGAATTTGGTTTTATTCAATTCTTTATAAAAAATTACAATATGGCATAAGAACACACACATATATATGGATACTTACATCACAATCCCACTGCACTGAAGAACAAAACAAAGATATCCAGAAAATCAGGAAAGTCTTTCTTCAAACAAAACCTGGAGCCTCCTAACCATTAAGCAAAAAATCATAAAGTCATGTAAGATGATTTCCTCTGAATTATCTATTTAAATTTGTGATCATTAAAAAATGGAGGAATCACTTAAAAGAATTTGGTTTCCTCTGAGTTTTTTTCTCCAAGTTGAAGTAGTTTAACATTATTTCATCAACAATTAGGAAGAAATACAGTTCCATAAATTTATTTGAAAAAGGAATTCCACACACCCTAATTACACTGAAGCCTCATAATTTTAAAGGATTTTTATTTAAAAGGGCTAAAAATTTTCATTTCCAATTAGCATCGACACAGTCTGTGGAAAAATTCATTCTCTTAAGCAAAGGTTTATTATAGATAATAATAGATATTTAACCATTATTTAAACTAGTATTTTACAGAGCACTTTAATTTTTTTCTTATTTCAACACACCAAATTTGAATATGATAGACTATCATCCTAATCTGCGTTATGTATAGATTTCACCTCCAAACTGCCCCATTTTACTTTTTGTAAATACACATTTGTTAACAGAATCTTTAGCAAACAAAACATTTATTCACTCAATCATTATACTCATAAAATTTCTATGAGCATCACATGGCACTTTGGTGGAATATTTCTCCCATAATGATAAAATATCATGATGTCATTTCCCCCAGGCCACAGACCATACAAAATGTTCAAAATTCTTTCCTAGTCCTACCTTCAATATGTCTGGAAAGTTGTGTGTATGTGGATTGTCTGTTTTAAAGACTCTTATGTTTTCATTTTTCCACATAGCTCTGAGTTGGGTAATGGATTTTTACTTTTAAACCTAATTTTGAGAATTAGGGTGCAATTTCTTTTCTCCAGGATTGCATTCTTCTCTTTCTTTTCTATTGTTAGCTGTGCTTACTCTCGTGCTGCTTCCTTTTCCAAAGATCCCATCCTCCATGCCCCCGAGTTCCAAATAATTACTCTGCAGCAATATAATTGATGTATCTGGTGTCTGGTGAATTTTGATAATTGAAATTGCAGCATCATTCATACTTATCAGTCATGTTTCAAAGACGGTCTGGCCAAGTTTTAAAAAATGACTCACAATTCAAGTTCCTACTTGAGATGTGTGCATATGTCCCCTGTAAGGAATCATGTCCCTTTATATTGTAACATCATGGGTTTTGCTCTTCAATACAAGTTTTTGTATTTTCATATAAGAATGATATACATTGCTTAAAATTTGATGAAGTGAAAGAGGAGCTTGTGAGTAAACAGGAAATTTTGTAATTACCTCTTTCTCTAAAGTGGCTCTTTTTTTGTTTTTCTTCATTGTTGAATTCTATAATCATGTGTGCCTAGAATGGATGGAAGTACATTTTCCTTTATGGACTAGGTCCTCATTTTTCTGAACCATTCTTCTCCTTTATGATATGTTGTGAATAGTTGACTCACTCTTTGTCAAATAATGGACTTTTCCTATCCCTTTCCACTCCTGTGTGGGAAGAGATTTTCACAAACCATAAGAGAAATATTGAGTTTCAGAACTCTTTAATCTGAGTTCCCACATTTTGTTTGTGTATCTCTGGATTCTGCTCTCTTTGTAAGAATGAGTTTGATTTATTTCAATTATTTCTTAAAAATTACAATATGGAATAAGAACACTTATATATATATGGATGCCTACATCACAAACCCACTGCACTGGAGAATGACACAAAGATATCCAGAAAATCAGGAAAGCCTTTGAAACAAAACCTGGAGGCCCCTAACAATTCAGTAAAACCATCATGAAGTCATGTAAAATGAATTCCTCTGAATCACCAAAAAAATTTGTGATTATTAAAAAAATGGAGGAATCACTCAGAAGCATTTTGATTCCTCCTATTATTTTACTCCAATTTGTATAGTTTATTATTATTTCATTAACTATTAGGAAGAAAACCAGTTCCAAAAATTTATGTGAAAAAGGCATTCCACACAAACTCTTATTATTTAAGCCTCAAAATTTAAGAGAATTTACTATTTAAAAAGCTTAAAATTTTCATTTTCTATTAGCATTGACAAAGTGTGGAAAAATTCTTTCTCTCTAAGTAAAGATATATTAGTAGATGATAAGAGACATTTGATCATTCTTTTAAAATTGCATTTTACCTAATATTGTAAAATTAATTTAATTTCATAAATACAACAAATTTCATTTGAAAGAGTATCATCCTAATCTGAGTTATATCTAGTTTTCACCTCCAAACTGCCAAATTCTTATTTTTGTAAAAACATATTTTTTAACAGAATCTGTAAACAGACATAACATTTAATCACTCAATATGCATACTCATAGCACTTTCTTCCAGCATCACATGACACCATGGTGGAATATTTCTTACATCAAGATGAAATATCATGACAATATTTCCCATTAACCACAGACCAAACCACATGTTCAATACTGTATTTCAAGACCTGCCTTCAACATGTCTGGAAAGTTGTGCCTATGTGGTGTATCTATTTTAAAGACTGTTGTGTTTTAAATTTTCCCACATAGTCCTTAGTTGTCTAGTGACTATTTTTGCCCTTTTCATTCTAATTTTGTGAATTAGAGAGCAGTTTCTTTCCTATGCAATTCTGTTCTTCTCGGTCTTTTATTTTTTTTGTCAGCGTCTTTTCTCCTGAAGCTGTCTTTTCCAAAGATCCCATCCTCCATGCCCCCGAGTTCCAAATAATTAGTCTTCAGCAATAAAATTTGATGTATCTGTAGTCTGGTGAATTTTGATAATTTTGGCCCTCCATTGAGATGACAATAGTTTCACATTCTATTCTCATTTCTTACTCTGTCCTTGGATTTCATTGCTCTGAGTGACTGTAGTTGGAAATATGATGATTTTCCTACTGATCTTGATATGTGTGGTTATTTGTGCCAATGGGATATGGGCAATTCTCAAAGAGGATTTTTCTCAGAAAGAATGAATGCCTTAATGGAAATTGCATGATAAAAAAATCATATTTCATACCTAGAAGTTATAATGCCTGAATGTTGCTCCTGGAATAATATATTGGAAATTTGCTTATATTAATTGTCTTTATGTCTAACTAATTATTTTTCTTTGTTCGTGTTTGTACCATGATATTTCTTTCATAACATTGAATATATTAAATCTAACCAAATATCACTTCCTTTAAAAAACTACATTTTCTATCAAACATAGCCATTTCAATGTATAATTTTATATTAAAGACATTTGCAACACGTTTAAGAAGGCCATACATTGCTCCCTTTCTCCACATGATATGGTATGTGATCGTATATCAATTGAATGGATAGACTGCCAAAATTTTTTTTCAAGGACTCCCAGTAAAACATCTCTAAATGGAGGTGACAACAAAGGATTTAAGAGGTGAATAATTTCTTCTTTCTTCATCTGGATATTCATTCATTATTATAATTATTATAGGAATATTGAAAGGGTTTAATAATGATTGAAGAGAACAATGCACACCTTTGTGAATGTACTAATCACCAGGAAATGTACATATTGGATAAATAGGATTTTGGATTAATATTTACCATTGAAACAGATTTGTTTTAAAAAAATATTGTTGATGGCAGAGAAAGCACACAAAACTGTGGCATAATTCATACTTATTAGTCATGTTTTAAAGACGATCTGGACAAGTATTAAAAAATGATTCCCAATTAAATTTTGTCCTTGAGATGTGTGCATAGGTGCAACCTAAGGAGTTATGCACCTTTATTTTGTAAGGTCATGTGTTTTGCTCTTCAACACAAGTTTTTGTATGTTCATGTATGAATGATATGCATTGCTAAAAAATTGATGAG
The DNA here is from genome assembly GCA_029593785.1 of Cabassous unicinctus. Classification (NCBI taxonomy): domain Eukaryota; kingdom Metazoa; phylum Chordata; class Mammalia; order Cingulata; family Chlamyphoridae; genus Cabassous; species Cabassous unicinctus. The sequence continues at coordinate 81,549 of JAQZBX010000137.1, forward strand.
GTTAAAGAAAGTGTTGTAAGTCAAACAAGAAATTTTGTAATTACTGAATTCTCTAAGGTGGTTCTTTTTTGTTTTTCTTCCTTGTTGAATTCTATAACCACGTGTGCATAAAATGGATGGTAGTACATTCCCATTAATGGACTAGTCCTTATTTTTATGAAGGATTCCTCTCCCTCATGATATCTTGTGAATAATTGGCTCCATCTTGTCATTAGTTTGTCAACTAATGGACCTTACCAGTCACTTTTCTCTGCTGTGTGGAGAGAGACTTTCACAAGCCATCAGAGAAATTTTGAGTTGAGAGTATCTTATTCTTACATCCATCGTTTCATTTGTGGATCTGTGAATTTTGCTTTCTTTGTAAGAATGAGTTTGATTTTATTTCTAATTCTTTCTAAAAAATTACAATATGGCATCAGAACACGTATGTATATATATGGCTACCTACATTACAATCCCACTGCACAGGAGAACAACACAAATATACAGAAACTCCGGAAAGACTTTCCTGAAACAAAATTTGGTGGCTCCTAACCATTCAGTAATCAATCATGAAGTCATGTAAAATGATTTTCTCTAAACTATCAATTTAAAATTGTGAATAAAATAAATGGAGGAATCACTGAGAAGAATTTGGTTTCCACTGATTATTTTTCCCCAAGTTAGAGTAATTTAACATTATTTCACCAACAATTATGGAGAAAATCAGTTCTAAAAATTTAATTGAAAAAGGAATTAGGCACAATCTCATATCACTGAAGCCACTTAATTTTAAAGAATTTACAATTTACAAGGGCTAAAAGTTTCATTTCCAATTAGCATTGACACGGTGTGTGTAAAAATTCTTTCTCTCTAGGTTAAGATTTATTAGTAGATGATAATAGATGTTTAACAATTCATTTAAAATTGCATTTTAATGAGTACTTTAATTTTTTTTCTTTTTTAAATACACCAAATTTGGATATGAGAGACTATCATCCTAATCTCAGTTATATCTAGTTTTCATCTCCAAACTGCCCCATTCTTCTTTCTGTAAATACACATTTTAACAGAATCTGTAAACTAACAAAACATTCATGCACTCAATAATAATACTCATAAAATTTCTTTGAACATCACATGACACCATGGTAGAATATTTCTTACATCATGATAAAATATCATGACCTTATTTCCCCCTGGCCACGGAGCATACCGTATGTTCAAAACCCTTTTCCAAGACCTGTCTTCAACATGTCTGGAAAATATTGTGTATGTGTTATGTCTCTTTTAAAGTCTCTTGTGTTTTAATTTTTCCACATTGTCCTGAGTTGGCTAGTGGATTTTTTTTTCCTTTTAAATCTATTTTTGAGAATTAGGGTGCAATTTCTTTTCTCCAGGATTCCATTCTTCTCTTTCTTTTCTATTTTTAGCAGTGCTTACTCTCCTGCTGCTGCTTTTTCCAAAGATTCCATCCTCCATGCACCCAAGTTCTAAATAATTACTCTACACCACTAAAATGGATGTGTCTGGTGTCTGGGGACTTTGTATAATGTTTCCACTCCATTGAGATGAGAATAGTTTCTCATTTTATAATGCTTTCTTCCTCCTGTCTTGGATTCCATTGCTCTGCGTATCTCCCATTGGAATTACGATGGTTTGCCTAGAGATATTTTTATATGTGGGAATTTGTGCCACTGGGATGTGGGCAATTCCCAAACAGGAAATTTTTACTCAAAGAGAATGAATGCCTTAATGGGAATTGCATGGTAAAAAAAATATTTTATGTCTTGACAGATTATTATGTCTGAATGTTCTACCTATAATATACTAATAAGAATTTTGTTTTAATTATTTTCCATTATATCAGATGAATTATTTTCTATTATGAGTGTTTGTGCTGTACTATCTCTTTCTTACCATTGACTATATTAAATCTAACCAAACTACACTCCCATTTAAAATTTCCATTTTCTGTCAAAGTTATATCCATTTCAGTATATAATTTTATATTAAAGATGTTTGGAACACGTTTAAAAAGGCCATTCATTGCTACCTTTCTCCCCATGATGTGGTATGTAATCATATATCCATGGAATGAATAGATACCAAAAATTTTTTTCAAGGACTCTCAGAAAGACACCTATATATCTCAGTGTAAATGAAGGGTTTGAGAGATGAAAAACTTCTCCTTATTTCATCTGGATTTTCTTTATTTTCTATAAATACATTGAAATGGTTTGGTAATGATTGAGGAGAGCAATGCATGCATCTGTGAATATACAAATCACAAGGGAATGTACACATTCAATAAATAGGAAATTGGTTTAATATTTATCATTGAAAAAGGTTTGTTTTAAAAAATATTTTTAATGTCAGAAAATGGACACAAAGTGCGACATCATTCAAACTCATTAGTCGTGTTTGAAAGACGGTCTGGCCAAGTTTAAAAAATGATTCACAATTCAATTTCCTCCTTGAGATGTGTGCATGGGTACACTGTAAGGGGTTATGCCCCTTTATTTTGTAAGGTCACGGGTTTTGACCTTCAATGTAAGTTTTTCTGTGTTCATTTATGAATGATATACATTGCAAAAATTTATGAAGGAAAAGATTTTGGTGTGACTCAAATAGGAAATTTTGGAATTACCTATTTTTCTAAAGTGGTCCTTTATTGTTTTTCTTCATTGTTGAATTCTATAATCAAATGTGCATAAAATGCCTGGCAGTAAATTCTCCTTGATGGACTAAGTCCTTATTTTTATGAACCATTCCTCTCCAACATGATATCTTGTGAATAGTTGAGTCCCTCTTTGTCAACAAATGGTCTTTACCTATCCCTTTTCTATCCTGTGTGGAAGATAGTTTATCAAGCCATAGGAGAAATTTTCAGTTTGGTAGCTCTTTATTCTGAGTTCCAGCATATTTTTGTGTATCTGTGTATTCTGCTTTCTTCATAAGAATGAATTTGATTCTACTTCAATTCTTTCTAAAAAACTACAATATGGCATTAGAACTCTGATATATATATATATATGCATGCGTGCATCACATACCCAGTGCACTGGAGAATGACACAATGATATCCAGAAAATCAGAAATGGTTTTCTTGAAACAAAACCTTGAGCCTCCAAACCATTCAGTAAACAATCATGAAGTCATGTAAAAAGATTTCCACTGAAATTAACGATTTAAATTGGTGATTATTAAGAAATGCAGGAATCAATGAGAAGCATTCAGTCTCCTCCTATTATTTTTCTCCAATTTGTGTAGTTTAAAATGATTGCCTTAACTATTAGGAAGAAAATCAGTTCCAAAAATTTATGTGAAAAAGGCATTTCATACAAACTCTTATAACTGAAGTCTCTTAATATTAAATAATTTACTATTTAAAAGGGCTAAATTGTTTCATTTTCAATTAGCATTGACCGAGTATGGAAAAATTCTTTCTCTCTTAGTAAAATATATTAGTAGATAAAACAATATATTTAACCATTCTTTTAAAATTTTATTTTACCAAGTACTCATATTAGTTTTGTTTTTTAAAATCAACAAATATGCATATGAGAGGGTATCATCATAATCTTAATTATATCTTGTTTTCACCTGCAAACTGCCACATTCTTGTTCTGTAAATACCAAATTTTGAAAGAATCTGTAAACTAACCAAACATTGATGTACTCAAACATCATACTCATAAAACTTTCCTAGAGCATCACATGACACCCTGGGGGAATATTTCTTACATCATGATAAAATATCATGGCATAATTTTCCACCAGCCAGAAACCATACCATATGTTCAAAATTATTTTTCAAGCCCTCCTTCAACATGTCTGGAAAGCTGTGTGCATTTGGTGTGTTTGATTTAAAGAGTCTTGTGTGTTAAGTTTGTCCTCATTCTTCTAAGTTGACAAATTATTTTTTTTTTCCTTTTCATTCATATTTTGAGAATTAGAGTGCAATTTCTTTTCTCCAGGGTTCCTTTATTCTCTATCTTTTCTATTTTTCACAGTGCCTTTTCTCCTGAGGCTGTCTTTTCCAAAGACCCCATCTTCCATGTCCCTGATTTCCAAATAATTAGTGAGCATCACTAAAATTTGATGTATCTGGTGTCTGGTGACTCAATCATGAAGTCATGTAAAATGATTTCCTCTAAATTACTGATTTAATTTGTGATACATAAAAAATGGAGGAATCACTGAGACGCATTTGGTTTCCTCCTGTTATATTTCTCAATTTGTGTAGTTTAATATAATTTCATTAACTATTAGGAAGAAAAACGGTTCCAAAAATTAATGTGAAAAAGGCATTCCACACAAACTCATATCACTGAAGCATCTTAATTTTAAATAATTTATTATTTAAAAGTATTAAAATTTTCATTTTCAATTAACATTGACAGGGTGTGGAAAAAATCTTTCTCTCTAAGTAAAGATTTTTAGTAGACGATAATAGATTTTTAACCATTATTTTAAAATTTTATTTTCACAAGTACTGTAAAATTAATTTTGTTTTTTTCTATTCAACAAATTTGCATATATGACAGTAACACCCTAATCTGAATTAAATCTAGTTTTCACCTCCTAACAGTCAATTGTTGTTTTGTAAAAACATATTTTTTAACAGAATCTGTAAATTAACATAACATTTATGCACTCATTCTGCATACACATAGCACTTCCCTCCAGCATCACATGACACCCTGTTGGAATATTTCTGACCTCATGATAAAATATCATGACATTTTATTCCCCTAGCCACAGACCATACAATATGTTTAAAATTTTTTCAAGCCCTGCCTTCAACATGTCTGGAAAGTTGTGTGGATTTGGTGGTTCTATTTAAAGACTCTTGTGTTTTAAATTTTCCACATAGTCCTGAGTGTGCTAGTGGATATGTTTTTCCTTTTCATTCTAATTTTGGATCTAGAGTGCTGTTTCTTTTCTCCAGAATTCCTTTATTCTCCTTCTTTTCTATTTTTAGCAGTACCTTTTCTCCTCAGGCTGTCTTCCAAATATCCCATCCTCCATATCACCGAGTTCCAAAAATTTGTCTGCAACACTAAAATATGATTTATTTGGTGTCTGCTGACTTTTGATAATGTTGTCACTCCATTAAGTTTACAATTGTGGAGTCCATGGAGCCTTTGGAGCCTGTAGAGCCTGTGGAGTCAGTGGAGCCTGTTGAGCGTGTGCATCGCTATGGATCCTTCAGAGCACATGTGGCCCATGGAGACTGTGGAGACTGTTCAGCCCTTGGAGACCTGTGGAGCCTATGCCAGCCCCTAGAGACCAATGACACCTGTTGTGCATGTGCTGAATGTGGAGACCATAGATTCCATGTAGACTGTGTAGGCTGTATAGGCCGGTGGAGACTGTGGAGTCTTTGGAGCCAGTGAGGACCAATGAATACTGTGGAGCCAGTGTAAACCATGGAGACTATGCAAACCTGTGGAACTCATGGAGCCCATGGAGACTGTAGAGGGCTGTGGAGTCTGTGCAGGCATCTCAAAGTGGTTGAGGCCATGGAGACCATGAAGCCTGACAAGACTGTGGAGTTCTCAAAGCCTGTGAAGCCCTTGAAGCCTGTGCAGGCCCAGGGAGGTTTGGAGCCTGTACAGGCCTGTGGATCCTGTTGAGCTCACCAATCCCATGGGTCCCATGGAGCCTGGTGAGGTATGGAGCCCAAGACACTAGAGAGAATGTGGAGCCTCTTAAGAACATGTAGCCCATTGACACATTGGAGCCCTTGGGGCCTATTGGGCCTGTGGAGACAGTAGCACCCATTGAGGCCTCTGGAGTGTGTAAAGGCCTTAGAGTCTGTGGATTCTGTGGAGCCAATGGAGCTGGTGGAGCCCATGGAGTCCTAAAACCTTGTAGTGCCATGGAGGACGTGGAGCGCATGGGGCCCATGGAGCTCATAAATGCTGTGTAGGCCAGTCAAACCTGAGCAAACTGTGAAGCCAATGGAATCTGTGGAGCTGATGGAGTTTGTGGACACCATGGAGACCGAGGAGCCCATGGAGACTAAGGAGCCAAAGGAGGTGTGTGGAGCCTGTGCAATCCCATGAAAGACAGGGAGACTGTCTAGTCTGTGAGAATATAGAGGCATGTGGAACCCATGGAGCTGATGGAGCCCATGAAGGCTGTGAAACCCATGGAGACCTGTGGATCCTGTGCAGGCCTGAGGACACTGTGGAGGCCATGGTAACTTTGCAGGTCTGGGGAGCCTGTGGAGCCCATGCAGGCCTGTGGAGTCTGTACAGTCCTAGAGACCCCATGGAGCCAATGACAACTGTGAAGTCCTTCAAAACATGTGGAGCCTGTGGAGCCACTGGATCTTATGGAGCCCAAGGAACCCATGGAGCCTGTGGAGCCTGCAAGCCTGTATATCTCATGGAGGCTATGGAGTCTGTACAGGCTCATGGTGCTGGCAGAGCCTGAGGAAGCCATGGAGCAATGTGGATCCCATGGAGCCCATGGAGGTTATGTCGGCCCAAGAAGCCTGTTGTGGCTGTAGAGTCTGAAGAAGCTGAGGATGCTATGGAGGCCTGCAGCATCTGTGTAGCCAATTTTAGGCCATGGAGACTGTGAAGCTTGTGCAAGCTCATGGAGCCTGTGGGCACTGGGAGCCTCTGGTGAATATGAAGCCACATGGATGCCATGGAGGCCTTGGAGGTCAGGAAGCCCATGGAGCATGTATTGACCCTGGAACCTGTGGAGCTTCTTCACACCCATGGAGCATGTTTAGGCTTTGAAGCCCTTGGAGACAATGAAGCCTGTGCAGGCCCATGGAGCCCGTGGAGCACGTGGAGCCTTTGAATTCCATGGAACTTGTGAAACCTGTGCAAAGCCATGGAGCCTGTGGTACACCTGGAGCTCATGGAGACTGTGGAGTCCTTGCAGCCTGTGGAGACTGTGTGTACCCATGTACCCTGTGGATCCCATGGAGCCTGTGGAGTCTGTGCAGCCCTTGGAGACCTGTGAAACCTATGAAGGCCCCTATAGACCATTGACACCTGTGGAGTATGTGCTGCCTGTGGAGACCATAGATTCCATGGAGACTGTGGAGGCTGAGGAGGCCCTTGGAGCCTGTGTGGCCTTTGGAACCTCTGCAGGCCCAGGAAGCATGTGGAGCCTCTGAAAACCATGGAGACTATACAGACCTGTGGAGCCTGTGGAGCCCATGGAGACTGTAGGGGCCTCTGGATCCTGTGAGTCCTGTGGAAGTGGTTGAGGCCATGGAGCCCATGAAATCTGTCAAGACTGTGGAGTTCACACAGTCCATGGATCCCTTGAAGCCTGTGCAGTCCCAGGGAGCTTCTGGAGCCTGTACAGACCTGTGGATCCTGTGGCTCTTGTTGAACCCATGGAGCCCATGGAGCCTGTTGAGTTATGGAGTCCAAGGACACTACAGAGAATGTGGAGCCTCTTAAGTGCATGAAGCCCATTGACACCTGTGGATCCCATGGAACCTGTTGATCCTGTGGAGGCTATGGCGCCCATTGAGGCAAGTGAAGCCTGTACAGGTTAGAGCCTATGGATTCTGTGGAGCCAATGGCGCTGATGGAGCCCATGGAGTTGTAAATGACTGTATAGCCCATGGAGCCCATGGAGCCCATGGAGCTGGTGGATGCTGTGTAGGCCAGTGAAACTTGTGCAAACTGTGAAACCCATGGAGTCCATCATGCTGGTGGAGTTTGTGGAAGCCTTGGAAACCAAGGAGCCCAGGGAGACTATGGAGTCCACGGAGTCCTGTGGAGCCTGTTCAGTCCCCTGAAGGAAAGGGAGACTGTGAAGTTTGTGATAATATAGAGGCCTGTGGAACCCATGGAGTTGATGGAGGCCTTGGAGGCTGTGAAGCCTGTGGAAGTATGTGGAGCCTGTGCAGGCCTAAGGACACTGTGGAGCATATGGTATCTATGCAGGCCTAAGGAGCCCGTGGAGAATATGGAGGCCTGTGGAGCCTCTAAAGGCATATAGACACCATGGAGCCTATGGCAACTGTGCAGGCCTGTGGAACATATGGGGCCTGTGGAGCCACTGTAGCTCATGGAGCCCATGGAACCCATGTAGTCTGTGGAGCCTGCAGAGCGTTCATATCTCATGGAGGCCATGGAACCTATGCTGGCCCATGGTGTTGGCAGAGCATTTTCAGGCCTTGGAAGAATGTGTTTCTCATTCTATTCTCATTTCTTACTCTGCCCTTTGATTCCATTGCTCTGAGTGTCTCTGGTTGGAAAGATGATTGTTTTCCTAGTGATCTTGTTATGTGTGGGAATTTGTGGCAATGGGATATGGACAAATACCATAGAGGAATTTTTTTCTCAGAAAGAATGAATGTCTCAAAGAAAACTGCATGGAAAAAAATTATTTCAGGCATAGATGTTAATATGCCTGAATATTACTCCTGGAATAAAATAATTAGAAATTTGTTTATATTATTTTCCATATATCACACTAATTATTTTCCTTTATAAGTTTTTGTGCCATATTCTCTCTTTCATATCATTGATTCTATTAAATATAACCAAATTTCACTGCTTTTAAAATTTTACATTTTGTGTCAAACTTATCCATTTCAGTGTATTATTTTATATTAAAGTCATTTGTAACATGTGTAAGAAGTTCATTCATTGCTCCTTTACTCCACATGATGTGGTATGTGATCATATATCAATAGAATGGTTAGATAAAAAAATTTTTTCAAGGACTCCCAAAAGAACATCTCTACATGTGATTGTCAACCAAGGGTTTGAAAGTGAAGAATTTCTTCTTTCTTCATCTATATTTTCTTTATTTATTATAATTATTACAGAAATATTGAAAGGGTTTAATAAGGATTGAAGAGAGCAATGCACACCTCTGTGAATATACCAATCACCAGGGAATATACACATTGGTTAAATAGGATATTGGTTTAATATTTATCATTGAAACAGATTTGTTTTAAAAATATTGTTGATATCTGAAAAAGTACACAAAAGTGCTTCATCATACATACATATTAGTCGTGTTTGAAAGACGGTCTTGCCAAGTTTTAAAAAATGATTGACAATTCAATTTCTTCCTTGGGATGTGTGCATAGGTGCAATGTAAGGTCTTAAGCCCCTTTACTTTGTAATATCATGTGTTTTGCTCATCAGTTCAAGTTTTTGTATGTTCATGTATGAGTGATATGCATCACTAAAAATTGATGAAGGGAAAGAGGTGGGTGCGAGTCAAAAAGGAAATTTTGTAATTACCTATTTCTCTAAACTGGTCCTTTTTTGTTTTACTTCATTGTTGAATTCTATAATCATCTGTGCATTGAATGGCTAGCAGTACATTCTCCTTGCTGGACAAGGTCCTGATTTTTATACACTATTGCGCTCCCCCATGATATCTTGTGAATAGTAGACGCCCTGTTTGTCAACTAATGGACTTTACCAGTGACTTTTCTCTTCTCTCTGGGAAGGGATGTTCACAACCTATAAAAGAAATTTTGAGTTTGGGAGCTGTTTATTCTGACTTCATGAATTTTTTGTGTGTATCTGTAGTTTCTGCTTTCTTTGTAAGAATGAGTTTGATTTTATTTCCAATTCTTTCTAAAAAAATTACAATATGGCACAAGAACATTTATATACATATGGATACTTACATCACAAACACACTGCACTGGAGAATGACACAAATATATCCAGAAAATGAGGAAAGGATTTCTTGAAACAAAACCTGGAGCCTCGTAACCATTCAGTAAACAATCATGAAATCATGTAAATTTATTTCATCTGAATTATTGAATTAAATATGTGATTATTAAAAATGGAGGAATCACTGAGAATTTGGTTTCCTCTAATTATTTTTCTCCTAGTTAGAGTTGTTCAACATTATTTCATCAAAAATTAGGAAGACAATCAGTTCCAAAAATTTATCTGAAAAACACATTCCACACAATCTCATATCACTGAAGCCCCTTAATTTTAAAGAATTTACTATTTAAAAGGGCTACAAAGTTTTCTTTCTAACTAGCATTGACACGGTGTGTGGAAAAGTTCTTTCTCTCTAAGTAAAGGTTTTTTAGTTGATGATAATAGATATTTAACCATTTTTTAAACTTGTATTTTAATGAGTACTTTAATTTTTTTTATTTTTTAAATACACCAAATTTGCATGTGAGAGAGTATTATCCTAATCTGAATTATATCTATTTTTCACCTCCAAACGGCCCCATTCTTGTTTTTGTAAATACACATTTTTATCAGAATCTGCAAACTAACAAAAAATTTATGCACTCAATCACCACACTCATAAAAGATTCTTTGAACATCACATGATACCATGGTGGAATATTTCTTACATCATGACAAAATATCATGGCAGTATTCCCCCCTAGCCACAGTCCATACCGTATGTTCAAAACTTTTTTTCAAGCCCTGCCTTCAACATGCCTGGAAAGTTGTATGTATATGGTGTGTCTGTTTTAAAGACCTATGTGTTTTAATTTTTCCACATAGTCATGAGTTGTCTAGTGGATTCTTTTTCCTTTTAATTCTCATTTTGAGAATTAGGGTGCAATTTCTTTTCTCCATGATGCAATTCTTCTCTTAGCTTTCTTTTTTAGGAGTGCCTACTTTTCTGCTGCTGCCCTTTCCAAGGATCTAATCCCCATGCCCCCGAGTTCCAAATAATTACTCTGCAGCACTAAAATGGATGTATCTGGCTTCTGGTGATATTTTATAATGTTGGCCAACCATTGAGATGAATGTAGTATCTCATTCTATTCTCATTTACTCCTCTGTCCTTGTATTCCATTGCTCTGTATATCTCTCATTGGAAATACGATGGTTTTCCTAGTGATCTTGTAATGTGTGGGAATTTGTGACAATGGGATACTGGCAATTTCAAAAGTACAATTTTTTACTCTGAAAGATGAATACCTTAATGAAATTGCATGTTAAAAACAATTATTTCATTCCTTGGAAGATTATTATTTCTGAATGTTCTACCTGTAATACAATAATTAGAATTTTGTTTTAATTTATTTCCATTATATAAGACGAATTATTTTCCTTTATAAGTGTTTGTGCCATACTATCTCTTTCTTATCATTGACTATATGAAATCTAACCAAATTTCACTCCCATTTAAAATTTACATTTCTGTCAAGTTTATATACATTTCAGTGAATAATTTTATTATAAAGACATTTGCAACACATTTTAAAAAGCCATTCATTGCTCTATTTTACCACCTGATGTGTTATGTGACCATATATAAATAGAATGGATAGATGACCATAAAATGTTTTTCAAGGACACCCAGAAAATATCCCTACATATCAGTGTCAACAAAGGATTTCAGAGGTCAATAATTTCCTCTTTGTTCAACAGGAGTTTCTTTCTTAATTATAATTATTATAGAAATATTGAATGTATATAATAAGGATTGAAGAGAGGAATGCACGCCTCTGTTAATATAATAATCACCAGGTAATGTACACATTGGATAAATAGGATACTTGTTTAATATTTATCAATGAAAAAGACTTGTTTTAAAAAATATTTTTGATCTCAGAAAAAGCAAACAAAAGTGCCGCATCATTCCTACTTAGTCATGTTTGAACAAAAGTCTGGCTAACTTTTAAAAAATGATTCACAATTCAATTTTCTCCTTGAGATGTGTGCATATGTCCACTGTAAGGAGTTATGCTTCTTTATTTTAGTTCATGTGTTTTGCTTTTCACTACAAGTTCTTTTATGTTCATGTATGAATGATATCCTTCACTAAAAAATTTAGAAAGGGTAAGTGGGTGGTGTGGGTCAAACAGGAAATTTTGGAATTAAACATTTATCTAAAGTGGTCTTTTTTTTCATTTTGAATTCTATAATCACGTGTGCATAGAATTGAGGGCTGTACATTCTCCTTGATGGACTATGTCTTTATTTTTCTGAACCATTCCTCTCCCCTATGATATCTTGTGAAGAGTTGACTCCGTCTTTGTCAACTAATGGACCTTACCAATCCCTTTTCTCGCCTGTGTGGGAAGAGATTTCCACAATCCATAGGAGAAGTGTTGAGTTTGGGAGCTGTTTATTCTGAGTTTCCGCATTTTGTTTGTGTATCTGTGGATAAAGCTGTCTTTATAAGAATGAGTTTGATATTACTTCAATTCCTTCTTAAAAATTACAATATGGCATAAGATCACTTATATTTATATATATTGATGCCTACATCACAAAAGCCCTACCCTGGAGAATGACACAAATATATGCAGAAAATCAGGAAAGCCTTTCTTGAAACAAAATCTTGAGCCTCCTAATCATTTGGTAAACCATCATGAAGTCATGTAAAATGATTTTCTCTGAAATATCGATTTAAATTTGTGATTATTAAAAAAATAGAGGAAACACTGAGAAGCATTTTGTTTTCTCCTATTACTTTAATACAATTTGTGTAGCTTAAGATTATTTCATTAACTGTCAGGAAAAAGACCGATTCCAAAAATTTATGTGAAAAAGGCATTTCACACAAACCCATATCACTGAAGCCTCAAAATTTTAGAGAATTTACTCTTTAAATGGACAAAAAATTTCATTTTCAATTAGCATTGCCAGAGTGTGGAAATATTTTTCTCTCTAATTAAAGATTTATTAGTAGACGATATTAGATATTTAACCATTATTTTCAAATTGCATTTTTCTGAGAATTGTAAAATTAATTTACTTTTATAAATAAAACAAATTTCATTTGAGAGGGTATGATCCTAATCTGAGTTGTAATTAGTTTTCAGTTGCAAACAGTCACATTCTTATTTCTTGAAAACATATTTTTTAACAGAATCTGTAAAATAACATAACATTTAATCACTCAATCTGCATACTCAAAGTACTTTCCTCCAGCATCACACGACACCATGGTGGAATATTTCTTACATCATTATAAAATATCATGACATTATTTGCCCCTAGCCAGATGTGTGGCATCTTTCATACTTTTTAGCATATTTGAAAGACAGTCTGGCCAAGTTTTAAAAAAAGAATCAAAATTCAAGTTCCTCCTTAAGATGTGTGCATGGGTCCCCAGTAAGGAGTTATGCCCCTTTATATTGTAATGTCCTGTGTTTCCCTCTTCACTACAAGTTTGTGTATGCTCATGTATGAGTGATACTCATCACTAAAAAATTGATGAAGGGAAAGAGGTTGGTGTGAATTAAACAGGAAATTTGAAAAATGCCTACTTCTCTAAAGAGGTCCTTTTTCCTTTTTCTTCATTTTTGGATTCTGTAATCACGTTTGCATTGAATGGAGGGCAGTACATTCTTCTTGTTGGACTAGGTCCTTATTTTTATGAACCATTCTTCTCCCACATGATACCTTGTGAATATTTGACTCCCTCTTTTCACCTAATGTTCCTTATCTATCCCCTTTCTCTCCTGTGGGGAAGAGACTTTCACAAGGCATAGGAGAAATTTTGAGTTTGGGAACTGTTTATTCTGAGTTCCAGTGATTTTTTTTGTATCACTGTGTTCTGTTTCTTTGAAAGAATGAATGTGATTTTATTTCAATTATTTCTAAAAAATTATAATATGGCATTAGAACACTTATATATATAGAGATAACTACATCACAATACCAATGCATGGGAGAATGACACAAAGATATCCAGAACACTAGAAATGGTGTTCTTGAAACAAACCCTGAAGCCTCTTATCCATTTAGTAAACAATCCTGAAGTCATGTAAAGTAATTTCCTCTGAATTATCTATTTAAATTTGTTTAAGAAGGCCATTCATTGATTCCTTTCTCCACCTGATGTGGTATGTGATCGTATAACAACAGATTGAATAGATAACCAAAAATTTAATCTAAGGACTCCCAGAGAATATCTATACATGGCAGTGGTAACAAAGGGTTTGAGAGGTGAATAATTTCTTCTTTGTTCCTGTGGATTTTTTCTCTTAACTCTAATTATTATAGAAATATTGAAAGGGATTAATAATGATTTAAGATAGCAATGCATGCCTCTGTGAATATACCAATCACCAGGGAATGTACACATTGTGTAAATAGTATATTGGTTTACTATTTATCATTTAAACAGATTTGTTTTAAAAAGTATTGTTGATGTCTGAAAAAGCATGCAAAATTGCAGCATCATTCATTCTTATCAGTCATGTTTGAAAGATGGTCTGACCAAGTTTTAAAAAATGATTCACAATTCAAGTCCTCCTTGAGATTTGTGCATAGGTGTACTGTAAGGAGGTATGCCTCTCTATTTTGTAAGGTAATTTGTATTGCACTTCCCTACAAGTTTTTTATGTTCATGTATGAATGATATATGTGTCATGAAATATTTGATGACGGGAAAGAGAGTGTTGTGGGGCAAACAGGAAATTTTGTAAAAACCTATTTCTCTAAAGTGGTTCTTTTTTGTTTTTCTTCATTGTTGAATTTTATAATAATGTGTGTATAGAATGGATGGAATTGCATTCTCCTTGATGAACTAGGTCCTTATTTTTCTAAACCATTCCTCTCCCCCATAATATCTTGTGATTAGTTGACCCCTCTTTGTCAACAAATGGACCTTACCAGGGACTTTTCTCTCCTGTGTGGGAAGAGAGTTTCACAAGCCATTGGAGAAATTTTGTGTTTGGGAGCTGTTTATTCTGAGTTCCCGCATTTTGTTTGTGTATCTGTGGATTCTGCTGTCTATGTAAGAATGAGTTTGATTTTATTTCAATTCTTTCTTAAAAATTAAAATATGGCATAAGAACACTTATAAATATAAGGATACCTACATCACAATCCCACTGCACTGTAGAACGACACAAAGATATTCAGAAAATCAGGAAACGCTTTCTTGAAACAAGACCTGGAGCTTCCTAACCATTCAGTAAACAATCATGAAGTCATTTAAAATGATTTCCTCTGAATTAGCGATTTATATTTGTGATTTTAAAAAAATGGAGGAATCACTGAAAAGAATTTGGTTTCCCCCAGCTATTCTTCTCCAAGTTAGAGTAGTTTAACATTATTTCATCAACAATTAGGAAGAAAATAGGTTCCAAAAATTGATTGAAAAAGACATTGCACAGAAACTCATATCATTGAAGTCTCTTAAATTTAAAGAATTTACTATTTAAAAGGGTAAAAAATTTCCTTTGTGATTAGCATTGACATGATGTGTGGAAAAATTATTTCTCTCTAAGTAAAGGTTTATTAGCAGGTGATAATAGATATTTATCCATTCTTTTCCAAACCCTGCCGTCAGTATGTCTGTAAAGCTGTGTGTATGTGGTGTTTCTCTTTTAAAGACTCTTGTGTTTTAATTTTTCTTCATAGTCCTGAGTTTGCTAGTGGATTTTTTTCCCTTTTAATTCTCATTTTGAGAATTAGGGAGCAATTTCTTTTCTCCAGGATTCCATTCTTCTCTTACTTTTCTATTTTTGCAGTGCATAATCTCCTGTTGCTGCCTTTTCCAAAGATCCCATCTTCAATGCACCTGAGTTCCAAATAGTAACACTGCATCACTAAACTGTATGTTTTTGGTGTCTGGTGATATTTGATAATATTGGCCATCAATTGAGATGACAATAGTTTATCATTCTATTCTCATTTCTTCCTCTGCCCTTGGATTCCAATGTTCTGAATATCTCTCATTGTAAATATGATGATTTTCCTTGTGACCTTATTATGTGTGGGAATTTGTGCCAATGGGGTATGGGTAATGTCCAAAGAGGAACTTTTTTCTCAGAAAGAATGAATGTATTAAAGGAAATTGCATGGCAAAAAAAAAGTACTTCATGCCTTAAGAGATTATGTCTGAATGTTCTACTTATAATATAATAATTGGAATTTTGCCTTAATTTACTTCAATTATATCACAGGAAATATTTTCATTTATAGTATTTGTGTCATACTATCACTTTCTTATCATTGAGTATATTAAATCTAATGAAATTTCACTCCCTTTTAAAATTTACATTTTCTGTTAAACTTATATTAGTTTCAGTATATAATTTTATATTAAAGAAATTTGCAACACGTTTTAAAAGGCCATTCATTGCTACCTTTCTTCACATGATATGGGATGTGATCATATATCAATGGAATGATTAGATAATCAAAAAAAAATTTTAAAGGGCACCCAGAAAAACACCTATATATGGCAGTGTCAACAAAGCATTTGAGAGTTGAATAATTTCTTCTTTGTTCATCTGGATTTTCTTTCTTTATTATAATTATTTTAGATTTATCGAATGGGTCTAATATTGAAGAGAGGAATGCATGCTTCTGTGAATATGCCAAACACTGCCTATGGAATGTACACATTGGGTAAACAGGATATTGGGTTAGTATTTTTCATTGAAATAGATTTGTTTCAAAAATATTCTTGATGTCAGAAAATGTAAAAAAAAAGTTGCAGCTTCATTCATACTTATTAAGCATGTTTGAAATACGATCTGGCTAACTTTTAAAAAATGTCTGAAAATTCAAATTCCTCTTTGAGATGTGTGCATAGGTCCCCAGAAAGGACTTATGCCCCTTTATATTGTAAGGTCATGTGTTTTCCTCTTCACTATAAGTTTGTGTATGTTCATGTATGAATGCTATCTGTCGCTAAAAAAATGGAGGGAAAGATGGTGGTGTGAGTCAAACAATAATTTTGGAATTACCTATTTCTCTAAAGTGGTCCTTAGATTGTTTTTCTTCATTGTTGGATTCTATAGTCACATGTCTATAGAATGGAGGGCTGTACATTCTGCTTGA
The DNA here is from genome assembly GCA_029593785.1 of Cabassous unicinctus. Lineage (NCBI taxonomy): Eukaryota > Metazoa > Chordata > Mammalia > Cingulata > Chlamyphoridae > Cabassous > Cabassous unicinctus. Next base: position 98,282 of record JAQZBX010000137.1, read on the forward strand.
TGGACAATGTCCTTATATTTATGAACCATTCCTCTACCCATGATATCTTGTGAATAACTAACTCCCTCTTTGTCAACTAATGGTCTTTACCAATCCATTTTCTCTCCTGTGTGGGAGGAGGCTTTCACAAGCCATAGGAGAGATTTTGAGCTTGGGAGATGTTTACTCTGAATTCCAGCTTTTTGTCTGTGTATCTCTGGATTCTGCTATCATTGTAAGAAATAATTTGATTTTGCTACAATTTTTCAAAAAAATTACAATATTGCATATGAACACTTCTATATATATGAATACATGCATCACAATCAAAGTGCACTGGAGAATGACACAAAGATATGCAGAAAATCAGGAATGGTTTTTGAAACAAAACCTTGAGCCTGCTAACCATTCAGTAAACAATCATGAAGTCATGTAAAATGATTTCCTCTGAATTATTGATTTAAATTTGTGATTATTAAAAAATGGAAGTATCAATGAGAAGCATTTGGTTTCCCTCTACTAGTTACCTCCAATTTGGGAAGTTTAATATTATTTCATTAACTATTAGGAAGAAAATCGGTTATAAAAATTATGTGAAAAAGGCATTCCACACAAACTCATATAACTGAAGCCTCTTAATTTTAAAGAATTTACTTTTTAAAAGGGCTAAAAAGTTTCATTTTCAATTAACATTGACAGGGTGTGGAAAATTTCTTTCTCCCTAATTAAAGATTTATTAGCAGATGATAATAGATATTTAACCATTCTTTTAAAATTGTATTTTTTTACCAAGTTCTGTAAAATTAACTTTGTTTTTAAATACAACAAATTTGTATATTAGAGAATATCATCCTAATCTGAGTGATATCTAGTGTCACTTCAAAACTGCCATATTTTTATTTCTGTAAAAATATATTTTTTAAACAGAATTTGTAAACTAACATAATAGTAATGGACTCAATCTGCATAATTATAGCAATTTCCTCCATCATCACACGACACCGTGGTGGAATATTTCTTACATCATGATAATATATCATGACATTATTTTCCCTTAGCGACAGACCATAGCCTATGTTCAAATCTATTTGTCAAGCCCTGCCTTCAACGTATCTGGAAAGTTGTGTGTTTTTCGTGTGTCTGTTTTAAAGACTCTTGTGTTTTAAAATTTCCCACATAGTCCTGAGTTTGTAGTGGATATGTTTTCTTTTTCATTCAAATTTTTAGAATTAGAGAGCAGTTTCTTTTCTCCAGGGTTCCTTTCTTCTCTTTCTTTTCTTTTTTTATCAGTGACTTTTCTCCTGAGGCTGTCTTTTCCAAAGATCACATCCTCCATGCACCCAAGTTCCAAATAATTTATCTGCAGCACTAAATTTTCATGCATATAGTGTCTGCTGACATTTGATAATGTTGGCCTTCCTTTGAGATGACAATAGTTTTTCATTTTATTCTCGTTTCTATCTCTGCCCTTGGATACCATTGTTCTGAGTGTCTCTGGTTGGAAATACAATAATTTTCCTAGTGATCTTGTTATGTGTGAGAATTTGCGCAAATGGGATATGGGCGATTTCCAAAGAGGAATTTTTTTCTCAGAAAGAATGAATGCCTTAATGGAAATTGCATGATTAAAAAAAAAATTATTTCATGCACAGAAGTTATTATGCCTGAATATTACTCCTGGAATAAAACAATTAGAATTTTGTTTATATTAATTTCCATTATATCAGACTAATTATTTTCCTTTTTAAGTGTTTGTGCCCTACTATCACTTTCATATAATTGATTATACTAAATCTAACCAAATTTTACTCCCTTTAGAAATTTACATTTTCTGTCAAACATATTCATCTCAGTGTATTATTTTATATTAAAGACATTTGCAACACTTTGTAGAAGACCATTCATTGTTCTCTTTCTCCACATGGTGTGGTATGTGATCATATATCAGTAGAATGTATAGATAACAACAACAAAAAAACTTTTCAGGACTCCCAAAAAAATCTCTACTGGCAGTGCCAACAAAGGGATTGAGAGGTAAATAATTTCTTCTTTGTTTATCTGGATTTTCTTTCTTTATTATAATTATTATAGAAATATTGAATAGGTTTAAAACTGAAGAGAGGAATGCATACCTCTGTGAATATAGAAATCTCCAGGGAATGTAAATATTAGCTAAATAGGATACTGGTTTAATATGTATCATTGAAATAGATATTTTTCAGTATATATGCCTGATGTCAAAAAAATGTGATGAAAAAAAATATGCAGTATCTTTCATACTTAATAGGCGAGTTTGAAAGATGACCTGGCCAAGTTTTAAAAAATGACTCACAAATCAAGTTCCTCATTGAGAGGTGTGCATAGCTCCCCTGTAAGGAATTATGCCCCTATTTAATTGCAAGATTCATCTGTTTGGCTCTTCACTGCAATTTTTGTATGTTCATGTATGAAAGATATCCTTCACTAAAAAATTGATGAAAGGAAAGAGGGTGTTGTGAGTCAAACAGGAAATATTGTAATTCTCTATTTCTCTAAAGCATTCCTTTTTGTTTTTTATGCATTGTTGAATTCTATAATCACGTGTGCATAGAATGAATGGCATTGCATTCTACTTGATGGACTAGGTCCTTATATTTATGAACCATTCCTCTCCCCCATGATATCTTGTGAATGGTTGACTCCCTCTTTGTCCACTAATGTACATCACCAGTGACTTTCCTCTCCTGTGTGGGAAAAGACTTTCACAAGCCATAGGAATAATTTTGAATTTGGGAGTTGTTTATTGTGAGTTCCACCGTGTTGTTTGTGTACCTGTGGATTCTGCTCTCTTTGTAAGAATGAATTTCATTTTATTTTCTATTCTTTCTAAAAAATTACACTGTGACATAAGAACACACATATATATTTGCATACCTACACCACAATCCCACTGCACTGGAAAAAGACACAAAAATATCCAGAAAACCTGGAAACGCTTTCTTGAAAAAACCTGGAGCAATCTAACCATTCAGTAAACAATCATGAAGTCATGTAAAATGATTTCCTCTGATTTATCTAATTAAATATGTGATTATTAAAAAATGGAGCAATCACTGAGAAGCATTTGGTTTCCTCCTAGTATTTTCCTCCAATTTGTGTTATTTAATATTATTTCATTAACTATTAGGAAGAAAATTGGTTCCAAAAATTTATGAGAATAAGGCATTCCACACAAACTCATATCACTGAAGCCTATTAATTTAAATGAATTATTCTTTAAAACAGCTAAAAAGTTTCATTTTCAATTGGCATTAACAGGGTGTGGAAAAATTCTTTCTCTCTAAGTAAAGATTTATTAGTAGACAATAATAGACATTTAATCATTCTTTTAAAATTGTATTTTACCGAATATTGTGAAATTAAAGTTTTTTAAATAAAAATAATTTGCATATGAGAGTCTGTCACCCTAATATGAGTTATATCTAGTTTTCACCTCCAAACTATCCCATTCTTTTTTCTGTAAAAACATATTTTTTAACAGAATCTGTAAACTAACATAACATTTTTGCTCTCAAATTGTGTACACATAACACTTTCCTCCAGCATCACATGACACTGTTGGCTATAACTCGAGAAACAAAACTTAAGTTCTGGGAGAGAAATGAAACTTAAGTTCAGGGCAAGAAACGAAACTTAACAAGCAGCCAACGGGCATGCACGGCCACTACCCTCGCCCTTACCCTAACCCTTTCCCCTGCACTCCTCTCTGTTGCCTCCTACCCAGCAACAACCCATGCCAACCTATCTCAACTTCGCCCGATTTTTAACCAATTAGATAACACCACACCACCCCTCAACCCTTTATATTGTACTGCACTTCCCCAATAATGCAGACCTGAGTCACCAGCCTCGTCTCCGAAGTTTCTTTCCTCCGTCGGCCTCCACGCTGGATTCCCCCCACCGGGGGGACCGACCCTCCACGGCCGAGCCACCCCCCAATTCACACCCTCATGACACCATGGTGGAATATTTATTACATCATGATAAAATATCTAGACATTATTTCCCCTACCACAGACCATATCATATATTCAAAACTATTTTTCAAGCCATTCCTTAAACATGTCTGGAAAGTTGTGCATATTTGTTGTGTCTGTTTTAAAAACTCTTCTGTTTTAAATTTTTCCATATTGTCCTGAGATGTCTAGTGGATATATTTTTACTTTCCATTCTAATTTTTGAGAATTAGAGAGCAGTTTCTTTTCTCCAGGATTCCCTTCTTGTCTTTCATTTCTATTTTCAGCAGTGCCTTTTCTCCTGAGTCTGTCTTTTCCAAAGATCCCAGCCTCCTTGCCCCCAAGTTCCAAATAATATGTCTGCAGCACTAAAATTTGATGTATATGGAGTCTGGTGACTTTTGCTTATGTTGGCCTCCATTTAGATGACAATAGTTTCTCATTCTATTCTCATTTCTTGCTCTGCCCTTGGATTACATTCCTCTGAGCATCTCTGGTTGGAAATATGATGGTTTCACTGGTGATATTTTTATATGTGGGAATTTTATGCCAATGTTATATGGGCAATTCCCAAAGAGAAATATTTTTCTCAGGAAGAATGATTGCCTTAATGGAAATTGAATGATAATTTTTTTTTCATGCCTAGAAATCATTATGCCTGAATGTTTCTCATGGAATAAAATAATTAGAAATTCTTTTTGTTAATTTCCTTATATCAGACTAATTATTTTCCTTTAAAAGTGTTTGTGCCATACTAACTCTATCATACAATTGATTATATGAAATCTAACCAAATTTCACTCCCTTTTAAAATTTATGTTTTCTTTCAAACATATCAATTTCAGTATATACTTTTATATTAAAATCATTTGCAACATGTTTAAAAAGGCCCTTCATTGCTACCTTTCTCCACATGATGTGGTATGTGATCATATATCAATGGAATGGATAGGTAACCAAAATTTTTATTCAAGGACAGCCAGAAAATCACCTATATATGGTAGAGTCAACAAAGGTTTTGAGAGGTGATGATTTCTTCTTTGTTCACATGGACTTTCTTTCTTTATAATAATTATTATGGAAATATTGATATGGGTTTAATATTGAAGAGAGGAATGCATGCCTCTATGAATATAACAATCACCACGGAATGTGCACATTGAGTAATTAGGATATTGGATTAATATTTATCACAGAAATGCTTTTATTTTTAAAATATTGTTGATGTCAGAGAAAGCACACAAAAGTGCAACATCATTCATAATTATTTGTCATGTTTGAAAGACAGCATGGCCAAGTTTTAAAAAATGATTCACAATTCAATTTCTTCCTTGAGATGTGTGCATAGGTGCACTGTAAGGACTTATGCCCCTTTATTTTGTAAGGACATGTGTTTTTCAATTCACTACAAGTATTCCTATGTTCATGAATCAATCATACCCTTCACTATAAAATTGATGAAGGGAAAGAGGGTCGTGTGAGTCAAACAGGAAATTTTTTAATTATCTATTTCTCTAAAGTGGTCATTTTTTTTTTATTTTCTTCTTTGTTGAATTCTATAATCTTGTGTGCGTGGAATGGATGGCCGTACAATCTCCTTGATGGACTGGTTCCTTATTTTTATGAAACATTCCTCTCCCCCATGGTATCTTGTGAATAGTTGACTCTCTCTTTTTCAACAAATGGATCTTATGACATAAGAACACACACATATATATGGATACCTATATCACAATTCCCTGCAATGGAGATTGACACAAATATATCCAGAAAATCAGGAAATGCTTTCTTGAAACAAAACCTGGGGCCTCCTAACCATTCAGTAAACAATGATGAAGTCATGTAAAATGATTTCATCTGAATTATCGATTTAAATTTGTGATTATTAAAAAATGCAGAATCACTGAGAAGAATTTGGTTTCTTCTGATTATTTTTCTCCAAGTTAGAGTAGTTTAACATTATTTCATCAACAATTAGGAAGAAAATAGTTTCCAAAAATATATTTGAATAAGGCCTTTCACACAAACTCATGTCACTGAAGCCTTTTAACTTTAAATAATTTACTATTTTAAAGGCCTAAAAAGTTCCATTTCCAATTAGCATTGACAAGGTGTGTGGAAAAATTCTTTCTCTCTAAGAAAAGGTTTATTAGTAAATGATAATATATATTTAACCATTCATTTAAAATTGTATTTTACTGAGCACTTTAAATTGTTTTTCTTTTTTAAATACTCCAAATTTGGATACCAGAAACTATCATCCTAATCTGAGTTATATGTAGTTTTCACCTCCAAACTTCCCCATTCTCTTTTCTTTAAATACACATTTTTTAACAGAATGTGTAAACCAGCAAATCATTTATGTACTCCATCATCATACATGTAAAACTTTCTTCAAGCATCACATGACACCGTGGTGGAATCTTTCTTACATCATGATAAAATACCAAGATGTTATATCCCCATATACACAGACCATAACATATGTTCAAAACTATTTTTCAATCCCTGCCTTCAACATGTCTGGAAAGTTGTTTGTATTTGGTGTGTCAGTTTTAAATTTTTCCACATAGTCCTGACTTGGCTAGTGGATTTTTTTTACCTTTTCATTCTAATTTTGAGAATTAGAGTGAAGTTTCTTTTCTCCAGGATTCCTTTCTTCTCTTTATTTTCATTTTTTTACAGTGCCTTTCTCCTGAGGCTGTCTTTTCCAAAGATCCCATCCTCCATGGCCCTAAGTTCCAAATAATTAGACTGCAGCATTAAATTTGATGTATCTGGTGTCTGGTGACTTTTGATAATGTTGGCCCTCCATTGAGATGACAATATTTTCTCATTATATTCTCATTTCTTGCTCTGTCCTTGGATTCCATTTCTTTGAGTGTCTCTGATTGGAAATACAATGGTTTTCCTAGAGAACTTCTTATGTGTGGGAATTTGTGCCAATGGAATATGGGCAATTCCCAAAGAGGAATTCTTTTCTCAGAAAGAAGGAATGCCTTAATGAATATTGCATGATTAAATTTTTTTTTTCATGACTGTAAGTTATTATGCCCAATGCTATTCCTGGAGTAAAATAATTAGCATTTTGTTTATATGAATTTGCATTTTATCAGAAAAATTAATTTCCTTTTTAAGAGTTTGTGCCAAACTATCTCTTTCTTTTCATTGATTATATTGTCTAACCAAATTTCACTCTCCTTAAAAATTTACAATTTCTGTCAAACATATCCATTTCATTGTATAATTTTATATTAAAAACATTTAAAACACGTTAAAGAAAGCCTTTCATTGCTCTCTTTCTCCACATGATGTGGTATGTCATCATATATCAATAAAATGGATAGTTAACCAAAAATTTTTTTTCAAGATCTCCCAGAAAATTATCTCTACTTGGCAGTGTCAAGAAAGGGTTTGAGAGGTGAATAATTTCTTCTTTGTTAACTTGGATTTTCTTTCTTTATTATTATTATTGAAAAAATATTTAAAGAGTTTAATACTGTTTGAAGAGAGCAATGCATGCCTCAGTGAATATACCAAACACCAGGGAATGTATACATTGGATAAATAGGATATTGGTTTAATATTTATAATTGAAACAGATTTGTTTTAAAAATATTTTTGATGTCAGAAAAAGCACACAAAAGTGCAGCATTATTCATAGTAATTAGTCATGTTTGAAAGATGGTCTGACCAAGTTTTAAAAAATAATTCAAAATTCAATTTCTTCCTTGAGATGTGTGCATAGGTGCACTGTAAGGAGTTATGTCCCTTTATTTTATAAGGTCATGTGTTTTGCTCTTCACTACAAATTTTTGCATGTTCACTTATGAGTGATATCTGTCGCTAAAAAATCAATGAAGGAAAAGAGGGTGACCTCTGTCAAGCATGAATTTTTTAAAATACTTATTTCTGTAATTGGTCCTTTTTTGTTTTTCTTCTTTGTAGAATTCTATAATCATGTGTGCATGGAATGGATTGCAGTACAATCTCCTTGATGGTCTAGGTCCTTATTTTTATGATCCATTCTATTTGCCTATGATATCCTGTGAATAGCTGATTCCCTCATTGTCAACTAATGGACATTACCACTGATTTTTCTCCCCTGTTTGGGAAGAGTCTTTCAAAATCCATTGGAGAAATTTTGAGATTGGGAGCTGTTTACTCTGAGTTCCAGTGTTTTGTTTGTGTATTTGTGGATTTCGCTTTCTTTGTAAGAATGAGTTTGATTTTATTTCTAATTATTTCTAAAACATTGCAATATCAACTAAGGACACTTATATGTATATATGGATACATGAATCACAATCACAGTGCACTGGAGAATGGCACAAAGATATCCAGAAATTCAAGAATGTTTTTCTTCAAACAAAACCTGGAGACACCCTAGCCATTCAGTAAATAATCACAAAGTCGTGTATAATGATTTCCTCTGAATTATTGATTTAAATTTGTGATTAGTAAAAAATAGAGGAATCACTGAGATACATTTGGTTTCCTCTTATTATTTTTCTCCTATTTCCTTAGTTTAATATTATTTTATTAACTATTAGGCAGAAAATCCGTTCCAAAAAAAGGCATTCCACACAAACTCATATGACTGAAGCCTCTTAATTTTAAAGAATTTACTATTTAAATGGGCTAAAACATTTCATTTTCAATTAGCATTGACTGGGTGTGGAAAAATTCTTTCTCTCTAAATAGATTATTTCTAATTTACTTAGAAATAATTCTAATTTTGGGAATTAAGGTGCAATTACTTTTCTCCAGGATTCCATTCTTATCTTTATATTCTAAATTTAGCAGTGCCTGCAGTCATCCTGCTGCCTTTTGCAAAGATACAATCCTCCATGCCCCTGAGTTCCAAATAATTATTCTGCATCACTAAAATGGATGTATCTTGTCTCTGATGACTTTTGATAATGTTGGCCCTCCATTGAGATTAAAATAGTTTCCCATTCTATTTTCATTTCTTCCTCTGCCCTTGAATTCCAATGTTCTGAATATCTCTCATTGTAAATACGATGATTTTCCTTGTCACCTTATTATGTGTGGGAATTTGTGCCAATGGAATAAGCACAACTCCCAAAGAGGAATTTTTTTCTCAGAAAGAATGAATGCCTTAATGGAGATTGCATGATAAAAAAATTATTTCATGCCTAGAAGTTATTATGCCTGAATGTTACTCCTGAAAAAAATAAGTAGAATTTTGTTTATATTAATTTCCATTATATCAGACTAATTATTTTCCTTTATAGCTGTTCGTGCCTTACTATCTCTTTCATATCATTCATCATATTAAACCTAACCAAATATCACGGCCTTTAAAAATTTACATTTTCTGTCAAACATATCCATTTCAGTGAATAATTTTATATTAAAGAGTTTTGCAAAATGATTAAGAAGGCCATTCATTGCTCCTTTTCTCCACGTGATATGGTATGTAATCATATATCAATAGAATGGATAGATAACCAAAAATTTTTTCAAAGACTCCCAGAAAAACATTTCTACATGGCAGTGTCAAGAAAGGGTTTGAGAGGTGAATAATTTCTTCTTTTTTCATCTGGATTTTCTTTCTTTATTATAATTATTATAGAAATATTGAATGGGTTTAATATTTAGAGAGGAATGCACACCTCTTTGAATATACCAATCATCATGGAATGTGCATACTGGGTTAATCAGATATTGGTTTAATATTTATCTTTGAAACAGATTTCTTTCAAAAAATATTTGTGATGTCAGAAAATGCAAACAAAATTGTGGCATCATTCATACTTATTAGGCATGTTTGAAATATGGTGTCATCAAGTTTTAAAAATGACTCACAATTCAAATTCCTCCTTGAGATGTGTGCACAGATCCTCTGTAAGAAATTATGCCCCATTATATTTTAGGGTCTTGTGTTCTTCACTACAAGTCTGTGTATGTTCATGTATGAATGATATCCATCGCTATAAAATGATTAAGGGTAAGAGGCTGTTGTGAGTCAAACAGGAAATTTTTGAATTATCTATTACTCTAAATTTCATCCTGTTTTTTTTTTCTTCATTTTTGGATTCTATAACCATGTGTGAATAGATGGAAGGCTGTACATTCTGCTCAATTATATTTATGAACCATTCCTCTTCTCCATGATATCATGTGAATAGTTGAATCAATTTTTCTCAACTATTGGCCCTTATCAATCCATTTTCTCTCCTGTGTGGGAAGAGACTTTCAAAAGTCATAGGAGATATTTTGAGTTTGGAAGCTGTTTATTCTGAGTTCCAGAGTTTTGTTTGTGCATCTGTGGATTCTGCTTCCTTTGCAAGAATGAATTTGATTTTATTTCAATTCTTTCAAAAAAAATTACAATATGGCCTAAGAACGAACACTTTATATATATATGGATACATGCATCACAATTCCAGTGCACTGGCAAATGACACAATGATATCCAGAAAATCAGAAATAGTTTTCTTGTAACAAAACCTGAATCCTCCTAAACTTTCAGTAAACAATCTTGAACGCATGTAGAATGATTTCCTCTGAATTTTTTCTTTATATATGTGATTATTAAAAAATTGAGGAATCACTGATGAGCGTTTGGTTTCCCCCTACTATTTGTATTCAATTTGTGTAGTTAAATATTATTTCATTAACTACTACGAAGAAAATCATGTCCAAAAATATATGTGAAAAATAAATTCCACACAAACTCATATCACTGAAGCCTCTTAATTTTAAGGAAATTACAATTTAAAAGGGCTAAAAAAGTTTCATTTCCAACTAGCATTGACATGGTGTGGAAAAATTTTTCTCTCTAACTAAAGATTTATTAGTAGATGATAATAGATATTTAACCATTCTTTCAAAATTGTATTTTACCGAGTACTCTAAAATTCGTTTTGTTTTTAAAATACAATAAATTTACATATGAGAGAGTATCATCCTAATCTGAATTATATGTAGTTTTTACCTCAAATGGCCACATTCTTGTTTCTGTAAAAATATATTTTTTAACAGACTTTGTAAACTAAAATAACATTTATGCACTCAATCTGCATACTCATAGCACTTTCCTCTAACATCACCCTACACCATGGTGGAATATTTCTTACATCATGATAAAATATCTTAACATTATTTCCCCTTAGCCACAAAACATACCACATATTCAAAACTGTTTTTCAAGCCCTGCTTTCAACATGTCTGGAAAGTTGTGTGTATTTGGAGTGTAGGTTTTAAAGTCTCTTGTGTTTTAAAACTTTCTACACTGTCCTGAGTTGTCTAGTGGATTTTCTTCCTTTCCATTCAAATTTTGACAACTAGAGTGCACTTTCTTTTCTCCAGAATTCCTTTCTTCTCTTTCTTTTCTATTTTTAGCAGTACCTTTTCTCCTGAGTCTGTCCATTCCAAAGATTCCATCCTCCATGCCCCCGAGTTCCAAAAAATTGCTATGCAGCACTAAAATTTGATATATCTGTTGTCTTGACACTTTTGATAATGGTGGCCCTCCAGTGAGATGAAAATAGTTTCTCATCCTGTTCTCATTTCTAGCTCTGCCCTTGTAGTCCTTGCTCTGATTGTCTCTGTTTGGAAGTACGATGATTTTCCTAGTGATCTTTATATGTGTTGGAATTTGGGATAATGGATATGTACAATTACCAAAGAGGAATTTTTTTCTGAAAGTATGATGCCTTAATGGAAATTGCATGAAAAAAATTATTTCATGCCTAGTAGTTATTATTCACGAATGTTACTACTGGAATGAAATAATAAGAATTTTGTTTATATTAATTTCCATTATATCAGACTAATTATTTTCATTTATGTTTGTGCCATACTATCTCTTTCCTATCATTGATTATATTAAATCTAACCAAATTTCACTCGCTTTAAAAATTTACATTTTCTCTCAAACATATCCATTTCAGTGTATAATTTTATATTAAAGACATTTACAACAATTTAAGAAGGTCATTCATTGTTTCCTTTCTCTACATGATGTGGTATGTGATTGTATATCAATTGAATGGATAAATAACCTCCCAAAATTTTTCAAGTTCTCTCAGAAAAACATTTCTACATGGCAGTGTCAACAAAGAAATTGAGAGGAGTTAATTTCTTCGTTGATCATCTGGATTTTCTTTCTTTATTACAAGTATTCTAGAATTATTGAAAGGATTTAATAACTATTGAAGAGAGAAATGCACTCCTCTGTGAACATACTAATCACAAGGTATTGTCCACATTGGATAATTAGTATATTGGTTTAATATTTATCACTGAAACAGATTTGTTTTAAAAAATATTCTTGATGTCAGAAAAACCACACGAAAGTGTGGCTTCTTTCATTCTTATTAGTCAAGCTTGAAGGACGGTCTGGAAAAGTTTTAAATAATAATTCACAAGTAAATTTCCTCCTTGAGATGTGTGCATAGGTGCACTGTAAGGAGTTCTGCTCCTTTATTTTTTAAAATCATGTGTTTTGCACTTCACTACAAGTTTTTGTATGTTCATGTATGAATGACATCCATCGCTGAAAAAAATGAAGGGAAAGAGGGTGGTGTGAGTCAAACAAGAAACTTTTTAATCACGTATTTCTCTAAAGTGGTCCTGTTTTTGTTTTTCTTTGTTTTTGAATTCTATAATCACGTGTACATAGAATGGATGGCAGTACATTCTCCTTGATGGACTATGTCCTTATACTTATCAACCATTCCTCTTCCCCATGGTATCTTGGGAATAGTTGACTCCTTCTTTGTCAACTAATGGAACTTACTGGTGACTTTTCTCACCTGTGTGGGAAGAGAATTTCACAAGTCATAGGAGAAATTATGAATTTGGGAACTGTTTATTTTGAGTTCCAGCATTTTGTTTGTGTATTTGTTGATTCTGCTTTCTTTGTAAGAATGGATTTGATTTTATGTCCAATTATTTCTAAAAAATTACAAAATGGCATAAGAAACTTACATATATATGGACACCTACATCACAATCCTACTGCACTGGAGATTGACACAAAGATATCCAGAAAATCAAGAAACACTTCTTTGAAACAAAAACTGGAGCATTCTAACAATTCAGTAAACAATCATGAAGTCAGGTGAAATGATATCATCAGAATTATCAAATAAAATTTTTGATTATTAAAAAGTGTAAGAATCACAGAAAAGAATTTGGTTTGCTCCAGTTATTTTTCTCCAAGTTAGAGTAGTTTAACATTATTTCATCATCAATTAGGAAGAAAATCGGTTCAAAATTTTATTTGAAAAAGGCATTCCACACAAACTCATATCACAGAAGCCTATTAATTTTAAAGAATTTAGTCTTTAAAAGGGATAAAAAGTTTCATTTCCAATCAGCTTTGACACAGAGTGGGGAAAATTCTTTCTATCTAAGTAAAGGTTTACAAGAAGATGATAATAGATATTTAACCATTCCTTTAAAATTGTATTTTACAGAGCCCTTTAATTTTTTTTTTAAATACACCAAATTTCGATATGAGAGACTATCATCCTAATCTGAGTTACAAATTCTTTCACCTCCAAACCCCCATTCTTGTTTCTGAGAATACACATTTTTAACAGAATCTGTACACTACCAAAACATTTATACACTCAATCATCATACTAATAAAACTTTCTTTGAATATCACATGACACCATGGAGGAATATTTCTTACTTCATGATAAAAGATCATGACATTATTCCCCGTAGCCACTGACCATATCATATTTTCAAAAAACTATTTTCCAAGCTCTGCCTTCAACATGTCTGGAAAGTTGTGTGTATGTGGTATGTCTGATTTAAAGACTCTTGTGTTTTAATTTTTCCAAATAGTCCTGAGTTGGCTAGTGGAATTTTTTTCTTTAAATTCTAACTTTGAGAATCAGGGTGCAATTTCTTTCCTCCAGGATTCCATTCTTTTATTTCTTTTGTATTTTTACCAGTCACAACTCTCTTGCTGCTGCCTTTTCCAAAGATTCCATACCGCATGCCCCCATGGTCCAAATAATTTCACTGCAGCACTAAAATTGATATACCTGGTGTCTGGTGACTTTTGATAATATTGGCCCTCCATTGAGATGACAGTAATTTCCTATTCTATTCTCATTTCTTCTCTGCCCTTGGATTCCATTGCTCTGAGTATCTCTCATTGAAAATATGATAGTATTCCTAGGGATCTTGTTATGTGTGGAAACTTGTGCCAATGGGATATGGGCAATTCCCAAAGAGGAATTTTACTCAGATAGAATGAATGCCTTATTGGAAATTGCATGGTAAAAAAAATTATTTCATGCCTTCAGAGATTATTAAGTCTGAATGATCTACCTATAATATCATAATTAGAATTTTGTTTATTTCCATTATATCAGACCAATTATTTTCCTTTATAAGTGTTTGTGACATACTATATCTTTCTTATCATTTACTATATTAAATCTGACCAAATTTCACTCCCCTTTAAAATTTACAATTTCTTTCAGACATATCAATTTCAGTATATAATTTTATATTAAAGACGTTTGCAACACATTTAAAAAGCCCATTCATTGCTACCATTCCCCACATTATACGATATGTGATCATATATCAATGAAATAGATAATTAACCAAAAAATTTTTTTTCAGGAACTCCCAGAGAAACACCTATATATGGCATTGTCAACAAAGGGATTGAGAGGTGAATAATTTCTTCTCTTTCCTCTGGATTATATTTCTTTTTATAATTATTATAGAAATAGTGAATGGGTTTAATATTGAAGTGAGGAAAGCACCCCTTTGAGAATGGACCAGTCATCATGGAATGTATATATTGGGTATATAGGATCTTGGTTTAACATTTATCATTGAAACAGATTTGTTTCAAAAAAATTCTTGATGTCAGAAAATGGAAACAAAATGTGTGGCCTCATTGATACATATTAGGCATGTTTGAAAGACAGTCTGGCAAAATTTTTAAAAATGACTCATAATTCAATTTCCTCCTGGCAATGGGTGCATAGGTCACTTGTAAGTACCTACCCCCCTTTATATTGTAAGTTTGTGTATTTTCCTCTTCACTACAAGTTTGTGTATGCTCAACTATGAATGATATCCGTCACTAAAAATCTGATTAAGGGAAAGAGTGAAGTAGAGAAAAACAGGAAATTTTGGAATTTCATATTTCTTTAAATTGACCTTTTTTATTGTTTTTCTTCATTGTTGGATTTTATAATCACGTGTGCATATATAGGAGGGCTGTACATTCTGCTTGATGGACTAAGTCCTTATTTTTACTAACCATTCATCTCCCCCATAAGAACTTGTGAATAGTTGACTCCCTTTTTTTCCACTAGTGCTGCTTACCAATCCCTTTTCTCTTCTGTGTGAGAAGTGACTTTCACAAGCCATAGGAGAAATTTTGAGATTGGGATCTGTTTATTCTCAGTTCCAGCGTTTTTTGTGTATCTGTGAATCTTGCTTTCTTTGTAAGAGTGAATTAAATTCTATTTCAATTCTTTCTAAAAAATTACAATACAGTATTAGAACTCTTATATATATATATATATATGGATACATGTCTCACAACCCCAGTGCACTGTAGAATGACAATGATATCCAGAAAATCAGTTATGGTTTTCTTGAAACAAAACCTGGACCCTCCTAATCACTCAACAATCATGAAGTCATGTAAAATGATTTCCTCTGAATTATGGATTTTAATTTGTGATTATTAAAAGATAGAGGAATCATGGAGAAGCATTTTGTTTCCTATTATTTCTCTCAAATTTGTGTAATTTAATATTATTGCATTAACAATCAGGAAGAAATTTGATTCCAAAAATTTATGTGAGAAAGGCATTCCACACAAACTCATATCATTAAGCAGCTTAATTTTAAAGAATTTACTATTTAAAAGGGTGAAAAAGTTTCATATTCAATCAGAATTGTCATTGTGTTGAAAAATTCTTTCTCTCTAAGTAAAGGTTTATTAGTAGATGACAATGGTTATTTAAGCATACTTTTACAATAGTATTTTACTGAGCAACTTAAATTTTTCTTTTTCTTTTTTGAATACACCAATATTGGATATAAGAGACTCTCATCCTAATCTGAGTTATATGTTGTTTTCAACTCCAAAGTGCCACATTCTTGTTTCTATAAGCACACATTTTTTAACAGAATCTGTAAACTAACAAAACATTTATGCACTAAATCATCATAGTCATAAAACTTTCTTCGAGCATCACATGACACTGCATTGGAATGTTTCTTACATCATGTTAAAATATCATGAAATTATTCTCCCCAAGCCACAGACCATACCTTAGGTTCTAAACTATTTTCCAAGTTCTGCCTTCAACATGTCTGGAAA
>JAQZBX010000137.1:114704-141416 GCA_029593785.1 Cabassous unicinctus
TTTTTTTTTTTTTCCATTTAATTCTAATTTTGAGAATAAGGGTGCAATTTTTTTCTCCAGGATTCCATTCTTCTCTTTCTTTTCTATTTTAAGCAGTGCCTGTTGCTGCCTTTTCCAAAGATACCATCCTCCATGATCCGAGTTCCAAATAATTACTCTGCAGCACTAAAATTGATGTGTCTGGTGTCTGGTGACTTTTGATAATGTTGGCCCTCCATTGAGATGACAATAGTTTCTCATTCTATTCTCATTTCTTCCTCTGCCCTTGGATTTCATTGCTCTGTGTATCTCTCATTGGAAATACGATGGTTTTCCTAGTGATCTTGTTATGTGTGGGATTTTGTGCCAATGAGATATGGGCAATTCCAAAAGAGGAATTTTTTTCTCTGAAAGAATAAATGACTTAAGGGAAATTGTATGGCAAAAAAAATTTCATGCCTAGAAGTTATTATGCCCAAAAATTACTCCTCGTATAAAATAATTAAAATTTTGTTTATATTAATTTCCATTATATCAGACAAATTATTTTCCTTTATAAGTGTTTGTGCCCTACTATCTCTTTCAAAGCATTGATTTTATTAAATCTAACCAAATTTCACTGCCTTTAAAAAATTTCCTTTTCTGTAAAACTTATCCATTTCAGTGCATAATTTTATATTAAAGACATTTGCAACATGTTTATGAATGCCATTAATTGCTCCTTTGTACCACATGATGTAGTATATGATCATTATTCAATTGAATGGATAGATAACCAAAAAATTTTTTCAAGGACTCCGAGAAAAACATCTCTACATGGCAGTGTCAACAAAGGGTTTGAGAAGTGAATAACTCCTTCTTTGTTCATCTGGATTTCCTTTCTTTATTAAAATTATTATAGAAATATTGGAAGGGTTTAATAATGATTGAAGTGAGCAATGCATGCCTCTGTGAATATGCCAATCACCAGGGAATACACACGTTCAATAAATAGGTTATTGGTTAAATATATATCTTTGAAACAGGTTTGTTTTGAAAAATATTGATGTCAGAAAAAGCACACAAAAGTGTGGCATCATTCATACTTATTAGGCATGTTTGAAAGAAGGTCTGGCCAAGTTTTAAAAAAAGACTCACAATTCAAGTTCCCCCCTGAGATGTGTGCATTGGTCCCTGTAAGGGGTTATGTCCTTTTATATTGTAAGGTCATGTGTTTTACTCTTCACTACAGGTTTTTGTATGTTCATGTATTAATGATAACTGGTGCTAAAAAATTGATGAAGTGAAAGAGGGTGGTGTGAGTCAAACAGGAAAATTTGGAATTATGTATTTTTCTAATATGATCCTTTTTTTGTTTTACTTCATTGTTGGATTCTATAATCATGTGTGCATTGAATGGTATATTCCCTTGTCATTGGTATATTCACAGGGGTGTGCATTCATCTCTTGAATATTAAACCCATTCTATATTTCAAAAATAACAATAATAAAGAAAGAAAATCCAGATGAACAAATAAGAAATTATCCACTTCTGAAACCCTTTTTTGACACTGCCATATATAGGAGTTTTTCTGGGTGTCCTTGAAAAAAAATTTTTTGGTCATCTGTCCATTCTATTGATATATGTTCACATACCACATCATGTGAAGAAAGGTAGCAATGAATGGCCTTCTTAAACGTGTTGGAAATGTCTTTAATACAAAATTATACACTGAAATTGATATGTTTGATAGAAAATGTAAATTTTCAAAGGGAGTGAAATATGGTTAGATTTAATATAATCAATGATATGAAAGAGATAGTATGGCACAAACACTTACAAAGGAAAATAATAGTCTGATATAATGGAAATTAATATAAACAAAATTCAAATTATTTTACTCCATGAGCAACATTTGGGCAAAATAACTTCTAGGCGTGAAATATTTTTTTTAATCATGCAATTTCCATTAAGGCATTCTTTTTTTCTCAGAAAAATTTCCTCTTTTGGAATTGCCCATATCCCATTGGCAAAATTGCCACACATAGCATGTACCTAGGAAAAGCATTGTATTTCCATCCAGAGACACTCAGAGCAATGGAATCCTAGGCAGAGCAAGATATGAGACAACAATGAGAAGCTATTTTCAACTCAATAGAAGGTCGATATTATCATAAGTCACCAGACACCAGATATGTCAAATTTTGTGCTGCAGAATAATATTTTTGGAATTTGGGGCCTTAGAGGATGTGTTCTTTGGAAAAGACAACCTCAGGAGAAATGACCTGCTAAAAATAGAAAAGAAAGAAAAGAAAGTAATCCTTGAGAAAAGAAACTGCTCTTTAATTTTCAAACCTAGAATGAAAGGAAAAAACATCTACTAGCCAACTCAGGGCTATGTAGAAAAATTAAAATAAGAAGAGCCTTTAAAACAGACACACCAAATACACACATTTTTCCAAACATTTTGAAGGCAGGGCATGAAAAAAGTTTTGAACATACGGTATGCTCCGTGGCTAGGGTGAAATAATGTCATGATATTTTATCATGATGTAAGAAATATTTAACCACGGTGTCGTGTGATGCTGGAGGCATGTGCTATGCATAGATTTTGAATGCATAACTGTTGCATTGGTTTACAGATTCC
Source organism: Cabassous unicinctus (assembly GCA_029593785.1). Taxonomy (NCBI): domain Eukaryota; kingdom Metazoa; phylum Chordata; class Mammalia; order Cingulata; family Chlamyphoridae; genus Cabassous; species Cabassous unicinctus. Next base: position 117,311 of record JAQZBX010000137.1, read on the forward strand.
CTTAAAATATGTTTTACAGAAACGAATATGTTGCAGTTTGGAGGTGAAAACTAGAAATAACTCAGATTATGATGATACTCTCTCATATGCAAATTACTTGTATTTTAAAAAGAAAATCAATTTTAAAGTACTCAGTAAATTACAATTTTAAAAGAATGGTTAAATATCTATTATGGTCTACTAATAAATCTTTACTTAGAGAGAAACAATTTTTCCACATCCTGTCAATGCTAATTGAAAATGAAAATTTTAGCTCTTTTAAATAATAAATTCTTTAAAATTAAAGGCTTCAGTGATCTGAGTTTGTGTGGAAGGCCATTTCCACATTAATTTTGGAACTGATTTTCTTCTGAATAGTTAATGAAATAATATTAAACTACACAAATTGGAGAAAAATATTTGGAGAAAACAAATGCTTCTCAGTGATTGCTCCATTTTTTAATAATCACATATTTGAATCGATAATTCAGAGGAAATCATTTTACATGACTTCATGTTTGTTTACTGAATGGTTAGGAGGATCCAATTTTTGTTTCAAGAAAACCATTCCTGATTTTCTGGATATCTTTGAGTCATTTTCCAGTGCATTGGGATTGTGATGCATGTATCCATATATACATATAAGTGTTCTTATATTATATTGTAATGTGTTTGGAAAGAATTGGAAAAAAATCTAACTCATTCTAACAAAGAAAGCAGAATCCACAAATACCCAAATAAAAGACTGGAATTCAGATTAAACAGCTCCCAAACTCAAAATTACTCCTATGGCTTCTGAAATTCTCTTCCCTCATAGGAGAGAAAAGTCATTGGTAAGGTACATTAGACAAAGAGGGAGTCAACTATTCACAAGATATCATGGGGCAGTGGAATTATTCATAAAAATAAGGACTTAGTCCATCATGGAGAATGTACTGCCTTCCATTCTATGCACATGTGATTATAGAATTCAACAATGAATAAAAAAGAACAACATTTGAGAAATAGGTTATTACAAAGTTTTCTGCTTGACTCAGACCACCTTCTTTCCCTTCATTAATTTTTTAGCGATGGATATCATTCATACATGAACATACAAAAACTTATAGTGAAGACAAAACACATGACCTTACAAAATAAAGGGGCATAACTCAATACAGTGCACCTATGCACACATCTCAAGGAGGAAATTAAATTGTGAATAAATTTTGGAAAACTTGGCCACAACATCTTTCAAAGATGACTAATAAGTATGAATGATGCTGCATTTTGTTTGATTTTTCTGACATCAAGACTTTTAAACAAATCTGATTAAATGAAAAATATTAAACCAATAACCTATTTATACAATGTGTACATTCCCGGGTTTTGGTATATTCACAGAGGCGTGCATTGCTCTCTTCAGTCATTATTAAGCCTTTTCAATATTTGTATAAAAATTATAGTTAAGAGAGAAAATCCATGTGAACAAAGAAGAATTTATCCACTTCTCAAAACGTTTATTAACACTACCATGTATAGATATTCTCTGGGAGTCCTTGAAAAAAAATTTTGGTTATCAATCCATTCTGTTGATATGTGATCACATACCACATAATGTGGAGAAATGGAGCAATGAATGGCCTTCTGAAATTTGTTGCAAATGTCTTATATATAAAATTATACCCTGAAATGTATATGTTTGACAGAAAATGTAAATTTTCAAAAGAGTGACATTTGGTTAGATTTAATATAATCAATGATATGAAAGAGATAGTATGGCACAAACACTTATAAAGGAAAACACTTAGTCTGATACAATGGAAATAAATATTTTAAAAATTCTCATTTTATTCCAGGAGTAACATTCAGGCATAATAACTTCTAGGCATGAAAAAAAAATTTTTTACCATGCAATTTCCATTAAGGCATTCATTGTTTCTGAGAAAAAAAATTCTTCTTTGGAATTCTCATTGGCACAATTTCCCACACACTTTCATTGGCACATATCCCACACAAATTCCATTGACCCATATCCCATTGACACAAATTCCAACACATAACAAGACTACTAGGAAAACCATCGTATTTCCAACCAGAGACACTCATTGCAATTCATTACCAGGGCAGAGTAAGAAATGAGAATAGAATGAGGAAATACTGTCATATCAATGGAGGGCCAATATTTTCAAAATTCACCAGACACCAGATACATCAAATTTTAGTGGTACAGACTTATTATTTGGAACTCAGGGATATGGAGAATGGTATCTTTTGAAAAGACTGCATCAGGAGAAAAGGAAATGCTAAAAATCATAAAAGTGTAGGTAGGAATCCTGGAGAAAAGAGACTGCACTCTAATTCTCAAAATTAGAATGAAAAGAAAAAAAAAATCCTCTAGCCAACTCAGGACTATGTGGAAAAAGTTAAAACACTAGAGTCTTTAAAACACACACAACAAATACACACAACTTTCCAGATATGTTGAAGGAAGGACTTAAAAAAATGTTTTGAACATATCGTATGCTCTGTGGCTAGGGGGAAAAAATGTCAAGATATTTTATCATGATGTAAGAAATATTCCACAACGGTGTCGTGTGATGCTGGAGGAAAGTGCTATGAGTATGCAGATTACATGCATAAATGTTATGTTAATTTACAGATTGTGTTAAAAATATGTTTTTCAAGAAACAAGAATGTGGCAGTTTGGAGGTGAAATCTAGATATAACTCAGATTAGGATAACACTCTCTCATATGCAAATTTGTTGTATTTAAAAACAAAATTAAATTTCAAGCCCTTGGTAAAATATAGGCCATAGAGTGGTATTTTTGTATAAATGCTATTATGCATGCTAGTCATATAAGTTTAGACAATTTTAAAAGAAGGTATAAACATCTATCATCATCTACTAATATATTTTTCCTTAGTGAGAAATAATTTTTCCACAAACTGTCAAGGTTAATTGAAAATGAAACTTTTTAACCATTTTAAATAATAAATTCTTTAAAATTAAGAGGAGTCAATGATATGAGTTTGTGTGGAATGATTATTTCCCATAAAATTTTGGAAATGATTTTCTTCCTAATAGTTAATGAAGTAATATAAAACTGCACAAATTGGAGAAAAATAAAAGCAGGAAACCAAATGTTTCTCAGTGACTCTTCCATTTTTTAATAATTACAAATTTATTCAATAATTTAGAGAAAATCATTTTGCATTGCCTTATGATTGTTTACTGAATGGTTAGGAAGGTCCAGGTTTTGTTTCAAGAAAACCATTCCTGATTTTCTGGATATCTTTGTGTCATTCTCCAGTGCAGTGGGATTGTGATGCATGTATCCATATATATATGTAAGTGTTCTTATGCCATATTGTAATTTTTTAGAAAGAATTGAAATAAAATCAAATTCATTGTTGACAATAAGCAGAATCCACAGATACACAAATAAACCACTGGAATTCAGAATAACCAGCTTCAAAACTCCAATTTTCTCCTATGGCTTGTGATAAGCTCTTCCCAAACAGGAGAGAAAAGGCACTGGTAAGGTTCATTAGTTGGCAAAGAAGTGGCCAAATATTCACATGATATCATGAGCAGAGGAATGGTTCATAAAAATAATGACCTATCCCATCAAGCAGGAAGTACAGCAATTCATTCTATGCTCACTAGATTACAGAATCCAATAATGAAGAAAAACAAACAAAAAAGACCACTTTAAAGTAGGTAATTCCAAAATTTCCTGTTTGACTCCAACCACCCTCTTTCCCTTCATCAATTTTTAGCGATGTGTATCTTTTATACATGAACATACTCAAACTTGTATTGAAGAGTAAAACACACGAAATTACAATATAAAGGGGCATAACTCCTTACAGGGGACCTATGCACACGTATCAAGGAAGAACTTGAATTGTGAATCAGTTTTTCAAACTTGACCAGACCGCCTTTCAAACCTGCATAATTAGTATGTATGATGCTGCACCTTTTGATTAGATTTTCTGGAATCACGAATATTTTTTGAAACAAATCTGCTTCAATGATAAATATTAAAGCAAATCCTATTTACCCAATGTGTACATTACATGGTGATTGGTATATTCAGAGAGGCATGCATTCCTCTCTTCAACATTAAACCCATTTTATATTTCAATTATAATTATAATTAAGAAAGAAAATCCAGATGAACAAAGAAGAAATCATTCACTTCTCAAACCCTTTGTTTACACTGCCATATATAGGTGTTTTTTCGGTGTCCAGGAAAAAATAATTTTGCTTATCTATCCATTCCATTGATGTATGATCACATACCACATCATGTGGAGAAAGGGAGCAATGAATGTCCTTTTTAAATGTGTTGCAAACATCTTTAATATAAAATTATATACTGAAATAGATATGTTTGACATAAAATGTAAATTGTAAATCGGAGTCAAATTTGGTTAGATTTAATATAGTCAATGATAAGAAATAGATATTATGGCACAAATACTTATAAAGGAAAATAATTCCTCTGATATAATGGAAATAAATCAAAACAAAATTCTAATGATTATCTTATAAGTAGAACATTCAGACATAATAATCTCTCAAGGCATGAAATATGTATTTTTTAACAATGCAATTTCCATTAAGGCCTTCATTTATCCTGAGTAAAAAATCCTCTTTGGAAATTGCCTGTAACCCATTGGGACAAATTCCCACACGTAAGAAGATCACTTGAAAAACCATCGTATTTCCAATGATAGATACTCAGAGCAATGCAATCCAAGGGCAGAGGAAGAAGTGAGAATAGATTAAGAAACTATTGCCATCTCAATGGATGGCCAACATTATCCAATGTAACCAGACATCAGATATATAGATTTTAGTGAAGCAGAGTAATTATTTGGAACTCAGCAGCATGGAGGATGGGATCTTTGGAAAAGGAAGCAGCAGGAAAGTAGGCACTGCTAAAATTAGAAAAGAAAGAGAAGAATGGAATCCTGGAGAAAATAAATTGCACCGTAATTCTCAAAATTAGAATTGAAAAGAAAAAAATCCACTAGCTAACACAGGGCTATGTGGAAAAATTAAAACACAAGAGTCTTTAAAACAGACACACCACATACAAACAATTTCCCAGACATGTTGAAGGCAAGGGCTTGAAAAAGAGTTTTGAACATGTGGTACAGTCTGTGGCTAGGGGAGAATAATGTCATGATATTTTGTCATGATATTTTATCATGATGTAAGTAATATGTCACCATGGTTTCATGTGAGGCTCGATGAAAGTTTTATGAGTATGATGATCAAGGCCATAAATGTTTTGTTAGTTTACTGATTCTGTTAAAAATGTGTATTTACAGAAACAAGAATGGGGCAGTTTGGAGGTGAAAACTAGATATAACTAGATAAAACTAGATATATCTACTAATAAATTTTACTTAGAGAGAAAGAATTTTTCCACACACCGGGTCAATGCTCATTGGAAATGAAACTTTTTACCCCTTTTTAAAAGTAAATTCTTTAAATTTCAGAGGCTTCAGTGATATGAGTTTGTGTGGAATGCCCCTTTTCAAATAAATTTTTGGAACCGATTTTCTTCCTAATTGTTGATGAAATAATGTTAAATGACTCTAACATGGAGAAAAATACTCAGAGGAAAACAAATTCTTCTCATGATACCTCCATTTTTTAATAATCACAAATTTAAATAAAAAAGTCAGAGGAAATCAGATTACATGACTTCATGATTGTATACTGAATGTTTATATATATATATAAGTATTCTTATGCCATATTGCAATTTTTTATAAAGAATTGAAATATAATCAAATTCTTTCTTACAAGGAGTGCAGAATCCACAGACACACATGCAAAAAAATGCTAGAACTCAGAATAAAGAGTTCCCAAACTCAAAATTTCTTGTATGGGTTTGTGAAGGTCTCTTCCCACACAGGAGAGAAAAAGGATTGGTAAGGATGATTAGTTGACAAAGAGGGAGACAACTATTCTCAAGATATCATCAGGGAGAGAATGGTTCAGAAAAATAAAGACCAATTCCATCAAGCAGAATGTACACCCTCCATTTTATGCACATGTGATTGTAGAATCCAAGAATGAAGAAAAAATAGGACCACTTTAGAGAAATAGGTAATTTCAAAATTTCCTGTTTGACTACCACCACTCTCTTACCCTTCATCAATTTTTTAGTGATGGATATCATATACACATGAACATAAACGAACTTGTAGTGAAGAGGAAAACCCATGACCTTACATTATAAAGGAGCTTAACTCCTTACAGGGGACCCATGCACACCTCTCAAGGAGGATCTTGAAATATGTGTCATTTTTAAAGCTTGGCCAGACTGTCTTTCCAACATGCCTAATAATTATGAATGATTCCACACATTTTGTTTATGTTTTCTTGGATTCCAAATATTCTTGAAACACATCTGTTTTAATAATAAATATTAAACCAATATCCTAATACACAATGCGTACATTCCATGGTTACTGGTATATTCACATAGAGGTTCATTCCTCTATTCAATATTAAACCCATTCAATATTTCTATAATATTTATAATAAAGAAAGAAAATCCAGATGAACAAAGAAGAAATTGTTCACCTCTCAAACCCTTTGTTGGCACTGAGATACAGAGGTGATTTTCTGGGTGCACTTGAAAAAAATTTTGGTTTTCTATCTATTCCACTGATATATGATCACATACATCATGTGGAGAAAGGTAGCAATGAATGGCCTTTTGAAACATGTTGCAAACGTCTTTAATACAAAATTATAAAGTGAAATGGATATAAGTTTGAGAGAAAATGTAAATTTTAAAGGTATTGAAATTTGGTTAGTTTTATTATAGTCAATGATAAGAAAGATATAGTATGGCACAAATGTTTATAAAGGAAAATAATTCATCTGATATAATGGAAATAAATTAAAACAAAATTCTAATTATTATACTATAGGTAGAATATTCAGACATAATAATATCACAAGGCATGAAATATTTTTTTTACCATGCAATTTCCACTAAGCCATTCATTCTTTCTGAGGAAAATATTCCTCTTTGGGATTTGTCCATAACCCATTGGCACAAATTCCAACATATAACAAGATCATTAGGAAAACCATCGTATACCCATGGTGAGACACTCAGAGCAATGAAATCTAAGGGTAGAGGAAGAAATGTGAATTGAATGAGAAACTATTGTCATCTCAACGGAGGGCCAACATTATCAAAAGTCACCAGACAACAGATACATCCTTTTAGTGCTGCAGAGTAATTATTTGGAATTCGGGGACATGAGGCTGGGACCTTTGTAAAAGGCAGCAGCAGGAGAAAAGGCACTGCTAAAAATGGAAATGAAAGAGAATAATGGGATCCTGTAGAAAAGAAATTGCACCCTTTTTGTCAAAATTAGAATTAAAAAGAAAAAAATCAACTAGCCAACTCTGGACTAGGTGGAAAAATTAAAACACAAGATTCTATAAAACAGACACAACACATACACACAACTTTCTAGACATGTTGAAAGCAGGGCTTGGAAAATAGTTTTGAACATAGGGTATCTTCTGTGGCCAGGGGGGAATAATGTCATGATATTTTATCATGATGTAAGAAATATTCTACCATGGTGTCAAGTGATGTTCGACGAAAGTTTTATGAGCATGATGATTGAATGCATAAGTTTTTTGTTAGTTTACAGATTCAGTTAAAAAACGTGTATTTATAGGAACAAGAATGGGGCAGTTTGGAGGTGATAACCAGATATAACTCAGTTTAGAATTATAGTCTTACAAATACAAAATTCGTGTATTTAAAAAAAATTAAAGTACTTGATAAAATACAATTTTATAACAATGTTTAAAAATCAATTATCATCTACTAATAAAAATTTACTTAGAGAGAAAGAATTTTTCCTCACACCGAGTCAATGCTAATTGGAAATTAAACATTTTCCCACTTTTAAATGGTAAATTCTTAAAAATTAAGAGGCTTCAGTGATATGAGTTTGTGTGGAAGGCCCCTTTTCAAATAAAATTTTGGAACCAATTTTCTTCCTAATTGTTGATAAAATAATGTTAATCTACTCTAACTTGGAGAAAAATAATCGGAGGAAACCAATTCTTCTCAGTGATTCCTCCGTTTATTTATAAGCACAAATTTAAATCGATAATTCACAGGAAATCATTTTACATGACTTCATGATTGTTTACTGAATTTTCATGGGGCTCCAGGTTTTGTTTCAAGAAATTCTTTCCTGATTTTCTGGATATCTTTGTGTCATTCTCGAGTGCACTGTGATTGTGATGTAGGTATCCATATATATATAAATGTTCACATGCCATATTGTAATTTTTTAGAAAAAAATTAGAAATAAAATCGAACTCATTCTTACAAAGAAAGTTGAATCCACAGATACACAAAAAAAAAACGCTGGGACTCAGAATAAACAGCTCCCAAACTCAAAATTTCTCCAATGACTTGTGAAAGTCTCTTCCCACACAGGAGATAAAAACTCACTGGTACGGTCCATTAGTTGACAAAGAGGTAGTCAACTATTCACAAGATATCATGTGGAAGAGGAATGGTTAACAAAAATAAGGGCCTAATCCATCAGGGAAAATGTACTGCCATCCATTCTATGCACATGTGAGTATAGAATTGAACAATGAAGCAAAACAAAAAAAAAAGACTGCTTTAGAGAAATAGGTAATTACAAAATTTCCTGTTTGACTCACGCTACCCTGTTTCCATTCATCAATTTTTTAGTGATGTATATCGTTTATACATGAACATACAAAAACTTGTGTTGGAGAAGAAAACACAAGACCTTACAATATAAAGGGGAATAACTCCTTACAGGGGACCTATGCACACATCTCAAGGAGGAAATTGAATTCTGAGTCATTTTTTAAAATTTGACCAACTCTTTCAATCATGCTTAATAAGTATGAATAATGCTGCAACATTTGTTTACATTTTCTGACATCACGAATATTATTTGAAACAAATCTGTTTCAAGGATAAATAACAGCACAATATCCTATTTACCCAAAGTGTATATTCTGTAGTGTGGTGAATGATATATCCACAAAGGTGTGCAATCCTTTATTCAATATTAAACCCATTCAATAGTTCTAAAATAACTATGAGAAGAAAAAAATCCAGATGAACAAAGAAGAAATTATTCACCTCCCTACCTCTTTGTTGACAATGCCATATATAGGTATTTTTCCGGGTGTCCTTAAAATTTTTTTTTTTATTATTTATCCATTCCATTGATAAAGAATCACATAGGACATCACGTGGAGAAAGGAAGCAATGAATGGTGTTTTAAACATGTTGCCACCATCTTTAATATAAAATTAAATCCTGAAATGTATAAAAGTTTGAAAGAAAATGTAAATTTTAAAAGGGAGTAAAATTCGGTTGGATTCAATATGGTTAATGACAAGAAAGAGATAGTATGGCACAAACACTTATAAAGGATAATATTTCATCTGATATAATGGAAATAAATTAAAACAAAATACTAATTATTATATTATAGGTAGAACATTCAGACATAATAATCTCTCAAGGCATGAAAAAAAATTTTTTACAAGGCAATTTCCATTAGGGCATTTATTCTTTATGAGAAAAATATTCCTCTTTGGAAATTGCCCATATCCCATTGGCACGAATTCCCACACATAACAAGATCACTAGGAAAACCACTGACTTTCCAACAAGAGACACTCACAGCAATGGAATCCAAGGGCAAAGCAAAAAATGAAATTAGAATGAGAAATTATTTTCCTCTCAATTGAGGGCCAACATTATCAAAAGTCTCGAGACAACAGATATATCAACTTTTAGTGCAGCAGATTAATTTTTTGGAACATGGCGGCATGGAGGATAGGATCTTTGGAAAAGATAGCCTCAGGAAGAAATTCACCGCTAAAATGAGAAAAGACAGAGAAGAAAAGAATCCTGGAGAAAGAAACTGCACTCTAATTCTCAAAATTAGAACTAAGAGGAAAATAAAAATTACTACCAACTCAGAACTATGAGAAAAAATTTAAAACACAAGTGTCTTTAAAACAGACACACCAAATACCCTCAAATTTCCAGACATGTTGAAGGCAGGGCTTGAAAAGTAGTTTGGAATATATGGTATGGTCTGTGGCTAGGTGGAAATAATGTCATGATATTTTATCTTGATATCAGAAATATTCCACCACGGTGTCATGTAATGCTCAAGGAAAGTTTTTTGAGTATGATGATCGAGTGCATAAATGTTTTGTTAGTGTACAGATTCTGTTTAAAAAAGTGTACTTACAGAAGCAGGAATGTGCAGTTTGGATTTGAAAAGTAGATATAGCTCAGATTAGGATGATAGTCTCTCATATACAAATTTTGTGTATTTAAAAAGAAAAAAAATTTAATGTACTCGGTAACATAGTATTTTAAAAGACTGGTTAAATATCTACTCTCATCTACTATTAAACCTTAAGTTAGAGAGAAATAATTTTTTCACACAATGTGTCAATGTTATTGGAAATGAAACTTTTTTAGCCCTTTTAGTTAGTAAATTCTTTAATATTAAGAAGCTTCATGATATGAGTTTGTGTGGATTGTCTTTTACACAAATATTTTGGAACTGATTTTTTTCATACTAGTTAATGAAATAAAACTAAACCACAAATATTGGAGAAAAATAATAAGAGGAAACTTAATGCTTCTCAGTGCTTCCTCCATTTTTTAATAATCACAAATTTAAATTGATAATTCAGAGGAAGTCACTTTACATGACTTCATGATTGTTTATTGAATGCTTAGCTATCTCCAGGTTTTGTTTCAAGAAAGCCTTTAATGATTTTCTGGATATCTTTCTGTCATTCTCCAGTGCTGGGGGATTGTGATGCAGGTATCCAGATATATATAAGTGTTTTTATGCCATATTGTAATTTTTTAGAAAGAATTGGAAATAAAACCAAACTCATTTTTAAAAAGAAAGCAAAATCCAGAGATAAATAAACAAAAGGCTGGAACTCAGATTAACAGATCGCAAAATCAAAATTTATCTTAGGGCTTCTGAAAGTCTCTTCCCACACAGAAGAGAAAAGTCACTGGTAAGGTCCAATAGTTGACAAATGGGGACAATTATTCACAGGATAACATGCGGGAGGAGAATGGTTCATAAACAGAAGGACCTAGTCCATTAAGAAGAATGTACAGCCATCCATTCTATGCACATTTGATTACAGAATTCAACAATGAGGAAAAACAGAAAAAGGACCACTTTAGAGTAATAGGTAATTTAAAAATTACCTGTGCAACTCAAACCAACCTCTTTCCCTTCATCAATTTTTTAACGATGGATATCATTCCTACATGAACATACAAAAACTGGTAGTGAAAAGCAAAGAACATGACCTTATGAAATAAAGGGGCATAAATACTTACAGGGGACCTATGCACACATCTCAAGAAGGAAATTGAATTGTGAATCATTTTTAAAACTTGGATAGACCGTCTTTCAAATATGCCTAATAAGCATGAATGATGCCACACCACTGGTTTACATTTTCTGATGTCGGGAATATTTTTTGAAACACATCTGTTTCAATGATAAATATGACACCAATATGCTATTTACCCAATGTGTACATTCTGTAGGTGGTGATTGGTATATTCACAGAATTGTGCAATACTCTCTTCAATATTAAACCCATTCAATAATTCTAATATAATTATAATAAAGAAAGAAATTCCAGAAGAGCAAAAAGAAATTATTCTCCTTAAAAACCCATTGTTCACACTGCCATATATATCTGTTTTTCTGGTGTCCTTGAAAAACATTTTTTGGTTATCTATCCATTCCATTTATATATGATCACATACCACATCACATGGAGAAAGGTAGCAATGAATGGCCTTTTAAAACGTTTTGCAAACTTCTTTAATATAAAATTATATACTGAAAAGGCTATGTTTGACAGAAAATGTAAATTTTAAAAGGAAGTGAAATTTGGTTAGATATAATTTACTCAATGATAAAAATGAGATAGTATAGCACAAATATTTATAAAGGAAAATAATTCCTCTGATATAATGGACAGAAATAAAAACAAATTCTAATTATTATATTTTAAGAACAACATTCAGAAATAATAATCTCTCAAGGCATGGGATATTTTTTTTTACCATGCTATTGCCATTTAGGCATTCATTCTTTCTGAGAAAAAATCCTCTTTGGGAATTGCCCATATCCCATTGGCACAAATTCCCACACATAACAAGATCACGAGGAAAACCATCATTTTTGCAATGAGACATACTCAGAGCAATGGAATCCAAGGCCAGAGGAAGAAATGAGAGTAGAATGAGAAAATATTGTCATCTCAATGGAGGGCCAACACTATCAAAATCATCAGACACCAGATACATCCATTTTAGTGCTGCAGAGATATTATTTGTGACTCGGGGACATAGAGGATGGGATCTTTGTAAAGGAAACAGCAGGAGTGTAGGGAGTGCTAAAAATAGAAAATAAAGAGAAAAATGAAATCCTGGAAAAATGAAATTGCACCCTAATTTTAAAAATTTGTGTTAAAAGGAAAAAAAACCACTAGACAACTCAGGACTTAATGGAAAAATTGAAACACAAGAGTCATTAAAACAGACACACCACATAAACACAACTTTCCAGACATTTTGAAGGTAGGGCTTGGAAATATAGTTTTGAACATATGGTATAGTCTGTGGCTAGGGGAGAATAATGTCATGATATATTATCATGATGTAAGAAACATTCCACCACAGTGTCATGTGATCCTCGAAGAAAATTTTATATGATGATCGAGTGCATAAATGTTTTGCTAGTTTACAGATTCTGTTAAAATGGTGTATTTACAGAAACAAAATGGGGCAGTTTGGAAGTGAAAACTATTTATTAACACAGATTAAGATGATATTCTCTCTTATCCAAATTAGTTGTATTTAAAAAAGAAAAATGATTTAAATTACTCAGTACAATACAATTTTAAAGAAATGGTTAAATATCAATTTTCATCTATTAAGAAATGTTTACTTAGATGGAAAGAATTTTTCCACACACTGTGTCAATGCTAATAGGAAATGAAAATTTTTAGCCCTTTTAAATAGTAACTACTTTAAAATTAAAATGTTTCAGTGATATGAGTTTGTGTGGAATGCCTTTTACAAATAAATTTTTGGAACCAATTTTCTTCCTAATTGATGACAGAAAGCTAAACTTTCCTAAATCAGAGAAAAATAATCAGAGGAATCCAAATTCTTCTCAGTGATTCCTCAATTTTTTAATACTCACAAATTTAAATCCATAATTCAGAGGAAAATGTTTTACGTGACTTCATGAATGTTTACTGAATGGTTAGAAGGCTCCAGGTTTTGTTTCAATAAAGACGTCTTGATTTTCTGGATATCTTTGTGTCATTCTCCAGTGCAGTGGGATTGTGATGTAGGTATCCATAAGGGTTCTTATGCCATATTTTAATTTTTTAGAAAGAATCGTAAATAAAATCAACATCATTCTTACAAAGAAAGCAGAACCCACAGATACACAAAATGCTGGAATTCAGAATAAACAGCTCCCAAACTCAAAAGATCTCCTTTGCCTTGTGAAAGTCTCTTCCCACACAGGAGAGAAAAGTCACTGGCAAGGTCCCTTAGTTTACAAAGGGGGAGTCAACTATTCTCAAGATATCATGGGGGAGAGGAATGGTTCATAAAAGTAAAGATCATGCCCATCAAGGATAGTATACTGTCCTCCATTCTATGCACACATGATTATAGAATCCAACAATGAATAAAAACAAAAAAGGACCACATTATTGAAATGGGAAATTCCAAAATTTCCTGTTTGACTGAAAGTGTGAATGATAACAATCTTTTGTGTGCTTTTTCTGACATTAACTATATATTTTTTAAAAATCTGTTTCAAAGATAAATATTAAACCAATATCCTATTTACCCAATATGTACAGTCAGTGGTGATTGGTATATTCACAGAAGCGTGCTTTCCTCTCTTCAATATTAAATCCATTCAATATTTCTGTAATAATTATAATAAAGAAAGAAAATCCAGATGAAAAAAGAATAAATTATTCACCTCTAAAACCCTTTGTTCGCACTGCCATATATAGGTGTTTTTTCTGGGTGTCCTTGAAAAAATCTTTTGGCTATCTTCCCATTCCATTGATATATGATCACATAAAACTTCAAGTGGAGAAAGGGAGCAATGGATGGCCTTCTAAAATGTGTTGCAAATGCCTTTAAATATAAAATTATACACTGAAATGGATATGATTGAGAAAAAAAGTAAATTTTTAACGGAGCAAAATTTGGTTAGATTTAATAAAATAAATGATATGAAAGACATAGTATGGCACAAACACTTAAAAAGGAAAATAATTAGTCTGATATAATGGAAATTAATATAAACAAAATTTCCATTTTTATATTATAGGTAGAACATTCAGATGTAATAATATCTCAAGGCATGAATTTTTTTTTTTTTACCATGCAATTTCCATTAAGGCATTCAGTCTTTCTGAGTCAAAAATTCCTCTTTGGGAATTGCCCATTTTCTTCCTAATAGTTAATGAAATAATATTAAATTTCACAAATTGGAGAAAAATAATTAGAGGAAACCAAATGCTTCTCAGTGATTCCGCCATTTTTTAATAATCACAAATTTAAATTGATAATTCAGAAGAAATAATTTTAAATGACTTCATGATTGTTTACTGAATGGTTAGGCATCTCCCTGTTTGTTTCAAGAAAGCTTTTCCTGAATTTCTGGATATCATTTTGTCATTCTCCAGTGCAGTCGGACTGTGATGTATCTATCCCTATATATATATGTGTGTTCTTATGCCATATTGTAATTTTTAGAAAGAATTGGAAATAAAATAAAATCAGACTTATTCATACAAAGAAAACAGAATCTTCAGATACACAACCAAAGGGCTGGAACTCAGTATAAACAGCTTCAAACTCAAAATTTATCTTATGGCTTGTGAAAGTCTCCCCACAAAAGAGAGAAAAGTAACGGTTAAGTTCCATTGGATGACAAAGAGGGAGCCAACTATTTACAAGATATCATGAGGGAGAGAATTGGTTCACAATAAGAAGGACCTAATCCATCAAGCAGAATGTACAGCCCTCCATTCTATGCACATGTGATTATAGAATCAAACAATGAAGAAAAACAAAAGAGGACCTTTACAGAAATAGGTAATTCCAAAATTTCCTGCTTTACTCACACCATCCTTTTTCCCTTCATCAATTATTTAACGATGGATCTCATTAATACATGAACATACAAAGACTTGTAGTGAATAGGAAAACACACAACCTTACAATATACAGGGGCCTAACTCCTTACAGGGGACCTATGCACACATCTTAAGAAGGAAATTGAATTGTCAATCATTTTAAAACTTGACTAGACCGTCTTTAAAATATGCCCAATAAGGATGAATGATGCCGTACTTTTGTGTGCTTAACTGACATCATGAAAAAAATTTTGAAGCAAATGTGTTTCAATGACATATATTAAAACAATATCTTATTTACCCAATGTGTACATTTGGTCTTGATTGGTATATTCACAGAGGCATGCTTTCCTCTCTTCAATCTTAAACACATTCAATATTTCTGTAATAATTATAAGAAGAAAGAAAATCCAGATGAACAAAGAATAAATTATTCACACCTCAAACCCTTTGTTGACCCTGCCATATATAGATGTTTTTCTGGGTGTCCTTGAAAAAATTTTTTTGGTTATCTTCCCATTCCATTGAATTAAGTTCACATACCACTTCATGTGGAGAACGGCAGCAATTAATGGCCTTTTTAAATAAGTTGCAATCATCTTTAATATAAAATTATACACTCAAATGGATATAAGTTTGACAAAAACTGTAAATTTCAATAGGGAGTGAAAATTGGTTAGATTTAAAGAAGGCAATGGTAAGAAAGAGATAGTAAGGCACAAATACATATAAAGGAAAATAATTCCTCTGATATAATGGAAATAAATTAAAACAAAATTCTAATGATTACATTATAAGTAGAACATTCAGACATAATAATCTCTCAAGGCATAAAATAATTTTTTTCAATGCAAATTCCATTAAGGCATTCATTGATTTTGAGTAAAAAATTCATCTTCGGAAATTCCCATTCCCAATTGGCACAAATTTCCACAGATTGCAAGATCACTAGGGAAACCATGACATTTCCAACCAGAGACACTCAGAGCAATGGCATCCAAGGGCAGAGGAAGAAATGAGAATAGAATGAGAAACTATTGTCATCTCAATGGAGGGACAATATTGTCAAAACTAACCAGACACCAAATACATTCATTTTCGGGCTGCACAGTAATTATTTGGAACTTAGGGGCCAGGTGGATGGGATCTTTGGAAAAGACAGCCCCAGGAGAATACGTACTGCTAAAATTAGGAAAGAAAGAGAAAAATGAAGTCCTGGAGAATGGGAATTGCCCCCTAATTCTCAAAATTAGAATTAAAAGGAAAAAGAATCCACTAGCCAACCCAGGACTATGTGGAAAAATTAAAACACAAGAGTCTTTAAACAAACACACCTCATCCACACAACTTTCCAGACATGATTAAAGTAGGGCTTAGAAAATAGTTTTGAACATATGACATGATTGGTATCTGTGGGGAGTAATGTCCTGATATTTTATCATGATGTAAGAAATATTCCACCACCATGTCATGTGATGCTCAAAGTTCTATGGGTACGATGATCGAGTGCTTAAATTTTTGTGAGTTTCCAGATTCTATGAAAATTTGCATTTACAGAAATAAGAATGTGGCAGTTTGGAAGTGAAAACTAGATATGAACACAGATTAAGATGATTGTCTCTCTTATCCTAATTGGGTGTAATTAAAAATGAAAAATAATATAACATACTCAGTAAAATACAATTTTAAAGGAATAAAGATCTATTATTATCTACTAAGAAACCTTTACCTAGAGAGAAAGAATTTTTCCAAACACTGTGTCAATGCTAATTGGCAATGAAAATTTTAACCCTTTAAAATAGTAAATTCTTCAAAATTAAAAGTCTTCAGTGATATGAGTTTGTGTGGTATGCATTTTTCAAATAAATTTGGAAACGGTTTTTTCCTAATTGTTGATGACATGAAGTTAAACTTCTCTAAGTTGGAGAAAAATAATTGGAAGGATACAAATTCCCCTCAGTGATTCCTCCATTTTTTTAATAATCACAAATTTAAATTGATAATTCAGAGGGAATCATTTTACATGACTTCATGATTGTTTACTGATTGCTTAGAAGTCTCAAGGACTGGTTTCAAGATACACTTCCTGATTTTCTGGATATCTTTGTGCCATTCTCCAGTGCAGTGGGATTGCGATGTAGGTATCCATATATATATGTCTTTTAATGCCATACTGTAATTTTTTAGAAAGAATTGGCAATAAAATCACACTCATTCTTACAAAGAAAGCAGAAGCCACAGAAAAACAAACAAAACGCTGGAATTCAGAATAAACAGCTCCCAAACTCAAAATGTGTCCTACGGCTTGTGAAAGTCTCTTCCCACACAGTAGAGAAAAGTCACTGATAAAGTCCATTATTTGACAAAGAGGAAATCTACTATTCACAAGATATCATGGGGTAGAGGAATGGTTCATTAAAAAAAGGACCTAGTCCATTAAGCAGAATGTACAGCCGTCCATTCTATGCATGCGTGATTATAGAATCCAACAACGAAGAAAAACATAAAAGGACCACTTTAGAGATATAGGTAATTACAAAGTTTCTTGTTTGACTCACACCACCCTCTTTCCTTTCATCAATTTTTTAGTGATGGATATCTTTCATACATCAAAACACAAAAACTTGTAGTGAAGGGCAAGACACCTGTCTTTACAAAATAAAGTGGCAAACCTCCTTACAGTGCACCTATGCACATATCTGAAAGAGGAAATTGACTTGTGAATTAAATTTTTAAACTTTTCCAAGCCATCTTTCAAACACGACTAATAAGAATGAATGATGCCACTCTTTAGTGTGCTTTTTCTGATACCAAGTATATTTTTTAAACAAATCTGTTTCAATGATAAATATTAAACCAATGTAGTAATTATCCAATGTGTACATTACCTGGTGATTAATATATTCACAGAGGCGTGCATTGTTCTCTTCAATCATTATTAAACCCTTTCAATATTTCTTTAATAATTATAATAAAGAAAGAAAATCCAGATGAACAAATAAGACATTATTCACCTCTCAAACTCTTTGTTGACACTGCCATGTAGAGATGTTTTACTGGGAGACTTGAAAATTTTTTTCAGTTATCTATCCATTCTATTGATATATGATCACATACTGCATCATGTGGAGAAAGAGAACAATGAATGACCTTCTTAAACGTGTTGTAAATGTCTTTAATATACAATTATACACTGAAATAGATATTTATGAGAGAAAACATAAATTTTTAAAGGGAGTGAAATTTGGTTAGATTTAAAAAATCAATTATATGAAAGAGGTAGCATGGCACAAACACTTATAAAGGAAAATAATTAGTTGATATAATGGAAGTTAATATAAACAAAATTCTAATAATTTCATTCCATGAGTAAAATTCAGATATAATAACTTTTAGGCATGAAATTATTTTTTATCATGTAATTTCCATTAAGGCATTCATACTTTCTGAGGAAAAAAAATCCTCTTTGGGAATTGCCCCTACCCCCATTCTCCCAAATTCCAACACATATAAAGATCATTAGGAAAACCACCATATTTCCAATCAGAGACACTCTGAGCAAAGGAATACAAGGGCAGAGCAAGAAATGAGAACAGAATGAGAAACTATTATCATGTCACTGGAGGGCCACCATTGTCAATAGTCACCAGACAACAGATATATTAAATTTTAATGCTGCAGAGCAATTATTTGAAACTCAGGGGTATGGAGGATGGGATCTTTGGAAAAGATATCCTCAAGAGAAAAGGCATTGCTACAAATATAAAAGAAAGAGAAGAAAGGAATCCTGGAGAAAAGAAACTGCCCTCTAATTCTCTAAATAAGAATGAAAAGGAAAAGAAATCCACTAGCCATTTCAAGATTATGTGGAAAAATTTAAACGTCAACAGTCTTTAAAACAGACACACCAAGTACACACAACTTTGCAGACATGTTGATGGCAGGGCTTGAAAAATAGTTTTGAACATAGGGTATGGTCTGTTCCTAGGGGGAAATAATGTTATGGAATTTTGTCATGATGTAAGAAATATTCCAACATGCTGTCATGTGATGCTGGGAGAAAGTGCTATGGGAATGCAGATTGAAAGCATAAATGTTACATTACTTTACAAATTGTGTTAAAAAATATGATTTTACAGAAACAAGAGTGTGGCATTTTGGAGGTGAAAACTAGATATAACTCAGATTAGGATGATACTCTCTTATAAGCTAATTAGTTGTATTTAAAAAGCAAACAATTTTACAGTACATCTGTAAAATACAGTTTTAAAAGAATGGTTAAATATCGATACTCATCTTCTAATAAATGTTTACTTAGAGAGAAAGAATTTTTCCACACCCTGTCAATGTTAGTTGAAAATCAAACTTTTTGGCAATTTTAAATAGTAATTTCCTTAAAATTAAGAGGCTTCAGTGCTATGAGATTTTGTGGAATGCCTTTTTTACATAAAATTTTTTGGCACGATTTTCTTCCTGGTAGTTAATGAAATAATATTAAACTACTCAATTTGAATAAAAATAGTAGCAGGAAACCAAATCCTTCTCAGCGATTCCTCCATTTTTTAATAATCACAAATTTAACTCAGTAATTCAGAGGAAATCATTTTACATGAGTTCATGATTGTTTACCAAATGGTTAGGGGGATTCAGGTTTTATAACAAGAAAACCATTCCTGAATTTCTAGATATCATTGTGTCATTCTCCAGTGCACTGGGATTGTGATGCATGTATCCATATATATACATACATATAAATATTCTTATCCCATATTGTAATTTTTTACAAAGAATTAAAATAAAATCAAATTCATTCATTGTTACAAAGAAGCCAGAATTCACAGATACACAAACAAAACGCTAGAACTCACAGTAAACACCTCCCAAACTCAAAATTTCTGCTATGTCTTGTGAAAATCTCTTTCCACACAAGAGAGAAAAGTGATTGGTAAGGACCAATAGTTGACAAAAAGGGAGTCAACTATTCACAAGATATCATGGGGGAGAGGAATGGTTCATTAAAACATGGATCTAGTCCATCAAGCAGAATATACCACCCTCCATTCTATGCAGACGTGATTACAGAATCCAACAATGAAGACAAACAAAATAGGACCACTTTAGAAAAATAGGTAATTCCCAAATTTCTTGTTTGACTCACACCACCCTCTTCCCTTCATCAATTTTTAAATGATGGATATCATTTCTGCATTAACATACACAAACTTGTATTGAAGAGGAAAAGCATCACCTTAACATATACAGTGGCATAACTCCTAACAGGGGACCAAGGCACACATCTCAAGGAGGAATTTAAATTGTGAAACATATTTTAAAACTTAGCAAGGCCGTCTTTCAAACAAGACTAATAAGTATGAATGATGGTGCATTTCGTGTGCCTTTTCTGACATCAACAATATTTTTTGAGCAAATCTGTTATAATGATAAATATAAAACCAATATCCTACTTATTCAATGTGTACATTCCCTGGTGATTGGTATATTCACAGAGGCATGCATTGATCTCTTCAATAATTAATAATTCTTTCAATTTTTCTATAATAATTATATTAAAGAAAGAAAATCCAGATGAACAAAGAAGAAATTATTCACCTCTCAATACCTTTGTTGACACAGCGGTGTAGAGATGATTTTCTGGGAGTCCTTGAAAAATTTTTTTCATACATCTATCCATTCTATTGATATTTGATCACATTCCACATCATGTTGAGAAAGGGAGCAATGAATGGCCTTCTTAAACGTATTTTAAATGTCTTTAATAAAAATTATACACTGAAAAGGATATGTTTGACAGATAATTTAAATTTTTAAAGGGAATGAAGTTTGGTTAGATTTAATATAATTTATGATATGAAAGAGATAGTATGGCACAAACACTTATAAAGGAAAATAATTAGTTTGATATAATGGAAATTAATATAAACAAGGTTCTAATTATTTATTCCAGGAGTAACTTTCGGGCATAATAACTTCTAGGCATGAAATAAATTTTTTATCATGTATGTTCCATTGAGGCATTAATTCTTTCTGAAAAAAAAAAATTCCTCTTTGGGAATTGTCCATATCCCATTGGCACAAATTCCTACACATAACAAGACCACAAGGAAAACCATTGTATTTCTGAACAAAGACATTCAGAACAATGGAATAAAATGGCCGATGAATAAATGAGAAAGAAACTCCAGATGAACAACGAAGAAATTATTCACCTCTCAAACCCTTTGTGACACTGTCATGTAGAGATGCTTTTCTGGCAGATATTGAAAAAAAAATTTTGGTTATCCATCCATTCTATGGATATATGATCACATACCACATCATGAGGGGAATGAGAGCAATGAATGGCTTTCTTAAATGTGTTGCAAATGTCTTCAATATAATATTATACAATGAAATGGATATGTTTCACAGAAAATATAAATTTTTAAAGGGAGAGAGAAGGGAAGCTTGTGAGCCATCACCCATATGGACATTATCTATGGTAAATTGTAAGAGTATAGTTACATATTGAAGGATATGACAGGTGCGTAGAGATTTTCCTGGGTTCGGTGGTGCAGGATTAACAGGTAGGTAGATTAGGAAGGGCAGGTTAGAATACCCAGGGCATGTAACTATGAATCTTGTCATCCCATAAACCAAGACAGGGAAGAGTCATATGCCCCAGGGGCTGGGGAGGAATGAACAGAAAAGATCAAAGGGAGTTTTAGTGGTCATGGGAAATATTCTTCATTACCTTACATTAATGGACACAGGACATGATAAATATCATCAAAAATTATTAAACTGTACAGTCTAAATTGGAAACTATACTGTAAACCATTGACAATTTTTATTTGCTATATTTTACTATCTGTATAACAGTTATAACAATGATAACATCCATTAAAAAAAGGTTTTAATATGGGGTGGGGAAGGGGAAGGGAGGTTGGGTATGTGGGAATCCCAATGTTCCATGTGTGACTTTGCTGTGACCTAAAACTTCTTTGAAAATTAAATAAAAACTTGGGAGACACTGAGGAATGAGAGGGGGAAGGTGTCACGGTATACTGTACATCTGATAATACAGTGATAAAAGGATAAAAGAATAATTTCTTTTTAAAAAATGATTTTTTTGTTTTTTTTCCCCCATTTTTTAAAATGTCCCAAACTGCTAAGTATATTTTATTGTTAGTTTAGTTTCTTTTTTTTTTCTGAGTTTCCTTGTACTTATTTCTTGCATTTAAATTTATCATTAGTATTCATTTTTCCTATTAATTGTATTTTGTTATTATATGGGCTTCATGTTGAAGGAAGGTTTAGATCACAGAAGGGTTACAAGGGGGCTGCAGAGGATCATTGGTGGGGGTTGTCTGGGATGGGGGATTCATGGGAGTAAGTCCATCTGAATATATATGAAAGATATATAAGATATCAAGGAATGGGGCATGGTCACGGTGCGTAGAAAATTATTCAATAAATTAGGGAATCTGAATTCACAGCCTGGAGAGCTCTGCTAGATTCCCCAACGGAGCAGCAACAGTCCCCTGAGTGCAGAGGCAGTGTCTGGCAAAAGAGGATGGCCCACTGAGGGGTTCTTGTTATTGAGGACTAGCCTTATGATTATTTGCTCTTCTAATTGAAACTTAGCCTACTGTTATGGGGTGCCTAAGTGTTGCCACCTGAGAGCTTCCTTGTTGCTCAAATGTGGCCTCTCTCTAAGCCAAACTCAGCATTTGGATGCATTCCCTTCCCCGCATCATGGGACATGACTCCTGGGGATGAGCCTCCCTGGCAACAAGGGATTAATATCAAGTGTCAACTGGCAATACAATTGGTAAAAGACTTTGAGTAAAAGGGGGAAAAGGTAAAGAAAAATTAGTTCACCTGGCTAAGAGACTTCAAAGAGAGTCAGGAGGTCATCCCAGAGGTAATGCTTACGCACACCTCAGTAGGATCCCATAGAACACCAAATTGGATATCACCCCACACAGAGGGAACCCTGAGGGCTCTGGAGACACCCAGGTCCTATATATGTGTGGATAGCCACAGAGATTGATGCCTAATTAGTGGGCTCTTCATTGGAATCTGTGCTCCTGAGAGTGACAGTGTTGGACTCAAATAAGTTCTCCTGTACATGGTCCATCAGTCCCTTCTATTCAAACCTATATGTGTGCTGGAGTTGTTAGGTGTACATACAGAGACTGAAGCCTCTGGCCTACCTATGTGCCAGCTGTGCCTTGAATCTCAAGGGAGGTGTAACTCCTGCCCTACAGCTCAATGGACTCATCCAAGTAACCTGGCGAGGAGACGATGATGGGCAAGGGCCATCCCAGGGAATGGAGAGGGCCTGCAGCTACATGCAAGATAATCCCATCCACCATATTCACGGTATATAAGCCCTCTCTCACTTGGAGGTGGAGTGGACATCACCATGCCAGTCCCCTCAGGATTGGGGGAGGAGCTGTGGACTAGAGTGGACTTGGTGGTGTTCTGTTGTAGACATATTGTGATTCAAGCAATGGAAGAAATTGTAACAGTGAGGTGGAGCTGGTGGCCACTGGACGCTTTTGGGGTAGGGAGCGGAGTGGCAGTTGAAATACAAGGGCTTTTTTGGGACTTGGGGGTTTTCCTGAGTGGCATGGGGATGACAGATGTAGGCCATTTTGATCAGCACATACCACGCAGAACTGTGTGGGAGAGAGTGCGGTCTATGATGTGAACAGTGGTCTATGCTCAGTGGCAAGGCCCCAGGATGTGTATATTCATTGCGGGTGTTGTGCCACATGAATGAGGGATGGTGATGTAGGATGTTGTTGGAGGTGTGGGAGGTGGGGAACATAGG